>QLSR01000002.1:1422901-1439935 GCA_031780015.1 Citrullus colocynthis | reverse complement strand
CCCCCCCCCCCCCCTTTTTCTATATTTTTACAACTTAAGATTTTTGTTTTTTTTAGAATTACAATTTGAGAAGTATTACATACTTTTTTTATTTATTTAAAGAATTTCTCTCCCCCTATTTCTTTCCTTCTTTGTTGCATAACTCTTTTTTTATACTTTTTTTAATAACTTGCTTCCATTTTTTTTAACAAGAGTTGAACTATGAATAACTTGTGCTCCGACTTTATCATCAATTATAATTTGCAATAGTGATCCGACCCTTGCTAGAGACATCATCTTTTTCAGATGATTATTGATGGTCACCAGTTCTATCAAGAGTGATTTGGCTCGTACTATGGACATCATCTTTTTGGGTACCCAAAAAGTTTTTGGTTTAAGCCCAATAACTGCCCATAAAGTAGATAGTAAATCAGATAACTAACACCAAGTACTTAGCATCAATCGATGTGTGTATTTTTGTAAAATATATCAATAATATATTAATCAAGTGTATCAACAGTATAAACATATAATCATTATAAAGTATATCGACAGTATGTTAGTCAAGTGTATCAGTAGTGTAAACGAGTGTAACATTATAAAGTATATCAATAATATATTAATCAAATGAATCAATAGTATAAATGTGTGTATCATTATAAATTATATCAACAATGTATGAATCAAAGTGTATCGACAATGTAAACATGGTTATTATTATAAAGTATATCTATAGTATGTCAGTCAAGTGTATTAGTGATCGTCCTCGAGCAAGGTAGAATAAAACACACAATCACCAATGGATATGCTCACTCAATTATGCAAGATTCGTTACTCAAGTTTCAATAGTCTTCTATAATTCAATTGGCAGTCGACAATGAAATTAATTCATAATCAGTCAAAGAAGCACAATTTAAAATTAGTTCGAGACTTATTCTTGCAAGAGTGAGTTGAAAGTCCTAATTAAGTCCTAGCACCCTAGAATGGTATTAAATAACTCTCAATTTGTTTTCTCCCTACACTGGCTCATGCACAGACTATCAAGTGCCCAAAAAAAAAATCAAAGCAACAATATGTCAACTAAAGTGCCTGAAATTAAACTTGTAGGGCCCTAAACTTGCATTCGTTTTACCCAAGAATATTAGCTTTCACACATCACTGTAGGGAACTATACCCACTTTTTTCTTGCGACTGTTCTAACTAATCATAGCGAAGATAGCTCTTTCTGCCCCTAGTCATGCATAACATTACAAGTTAATTTTTTCTTTTATTCTTTTTCATGATATTTTCTTTTCAACTCAACATTTTATTTGCAGCTTTTTTTAGCAGACATATACCTCATTTTTATCATCCTTAATATTACATTAAAACTCATCATACAAGACACCATCTAAACTGTGGGGCCTATCGGAGTGACAACAAAAATACAAGCTAAGTAATGCTATTCTAAGCATGCGAGATCTAACATAGGCAAACAAAGAACTTAAGCGTGCATGAAAAATCAGAAAATTTTCTAGAAATGGCTAAAAATCATAATTATTCATTTCAAACACTATATCATGCAAGGAAATCAAATAAAATGCGTAATCAACTAGTCATCATAACAAACCAAGCAAAGCATGAGCAAGCAAGCAATTCAGCACACACATAATCCGAGCTCAGATGCTCAAGGACTCAAGCCAGAACACAGATATACCCTACCCCCAACTTAAAATCTAACATTGTCCATAATATTATAAATAATTAAGAACAAGGAACAAAATAATAGGGAAATAGAAAACTTCTATGAGATTTTTGGCATAGAGGATGGTGGTGATGTCTGGCTCATAAAAAGAAAAATAATAATAAAATAAAACATGTTTCTCTCTATATCCCTCAAAACTATAGAAACCTAAGGATCAAGAAGCATTGAAAGAATTAAGCTTAATCAAAATAAAAACAGACAGAAAAGAAACCTATACTATGAAAGCAAATAAATCCTAGCTACCTCTAGGTAGTGCAAATTTGTAAGGTCGTTATGCTTGACTGTATTCGCCTCTATCAACCATATTCATCATTAAATGCCCTACCTCCATCCAACACTCCCAACGTAGGAGGTTGGCCACTTATCCTGCAAGATTAAGGTGCTAAAACAAATAGGATTAATGGAAGTGGTAAAATAAAAAATAAAGAATGATTCAGAATTTTCATTATGCCTAGGGTTAGGGACACTTTTTCCACATCAATCACTACCCTAGCGGTCTTTAAAAAGAGCCTCCCTAAAAGCAAAACAGATTACAAGGAGAAATGAAGAATTAACATCCAAATTGATGACATAAAAATTAGTAGGGAAAGTTAGGTCATTGGCTCTAACTAGCATATCTTTTACTAATCCAACTGGCCTAACAAGAGAATGGTCAGCTAATTGCACCCAAATATCAACAGGGTGCAAGATGTGGGACTAAAAGTCAATATATATAGAGGCATGCATTATGTTAATTACATACCCTGGATCTAACATGGCACGTTCAAACTTTCTTATGCCTATTAGACAAGGCATAGAGAATGTACCTGGGTCTCCTTGTTTAACAGGTAAGTTACTTGGAAGGACTGTCTCCTGCTTAACCTTTTTCTCTTGCTTCTTTCTCTCAACAGGGACCTCAACCCATACCTTGTTTTCCCCAACAACAGGGCTTTCTATCTCAGAAGACTGAGCGGACCTTACCTCTTCCTTGTGTGACCCTCCTGAGCAATAGCCAACCTGCTAGGCAAAGAAGCAATAGCAAAATAAGAATTAAAATCAAGAGGTGGATCAAAACTCACCCCTCTCCTTTTTGGTAAGATGATCTCCTCCACGAGCTCAACTTGCTCATCCACATGCACCTGGGAAGTCTCAAGGTAGCTCACAACTGAGATGGCACTGACGTTACGCACATTGGGTACCGGTTCTAAAGGAAACTTCCCATACTCGGTGTTCAATCAATTGACAACATTGACCAACTGAGATATCTGATTGGCCATACTCTGCATGTGGGAGGTGGTAGCTTACTGAAACAACTCCTCACTCTCCTGGATTTGAATAGTAAACTCTGTCAAGCTCTTCACCATGTCCTCCAAGGGCATCAAACTGCTCTGGCCCTGGTTCCTTTGACTACCCCAATGATAGTTATCGTACGAACTACCGCCTAGCTTGCTGATTCCCTACATAGTTCATCTCAACAACAGACTCCTTACCAAAGAAAGCCTGTTTCACGAGAGTAGAGAGTTCAGCATGTTTAGCCCTTAATTCACTTATCTCTTTTGAAGATTTGGGTGGTTGAGTGATGCGGTCCCGTGTGATGAACTGTTGGTTGTTCTCAGCCATGGTGGAAATCATCATCTTGGCCTTAGAGAGGGTCTTATTGACCAGAGTACCTCCTGTAGCTGCATCTATATTGTTCTTGTCTTACTATAGCATTCCCTCATAGAAATGGTGGATGAGAAGGTGGTCTAAGATCTAGTGGTTGGAAAAACTGGTGCAGAGGTGCTTGAATCTCTCCCAATACTCCTAAAGAGACTCCCCTGGATCCTGTAGGATACTGTAAATCTCCTTCCTGATTCTAGTAGCATGGGAGGCTGGGAAGAATTTGTCCAAAAACTTCTTTTTCGGGCCGACCCAGGTGGTGACACTCCCTGATGGAAAATAGTAGAGCTAGTCTTTTGCATCATTCTTGAGGGAGAATGGGATGGCTCTCAAGTTTAGTTGCTGCTCAGTCACACCATAGGGGTACATGCCATCGCACACGATGTGGAACTCCTTTAGGTGCTTGTGAGGATCCTCACCTACATGTCTAGCAGGAAGTAAGTGAATGAGACCAATTTTGAGTTTGAAATTACCTGTCGTCTCAGGATAGGTAATGGAGAGGGGTTGTTGTGTTAGGTTTGGGGCTAAGAGATCTCGCAATGTGCGCTGAGCAGGCTGCGCCATTGTCTCTTGTTCTTCCTTTTAAAAGAATTCTTCTTTTGCTTCTATGCCTTCTGCACGGATTTGTTCCTCTCTAGCTCTTTGTTCTTGAACTTCTCTCATTCGCCTCCTCTTCTCTTGTCCAAGCTCTATAAAATACAACAAAGAATTTTGATCCTGGGAGGATCGGGTCATACAAAGAAAGAGAAATAATCAAGAACAAACAAGAACACTATAAACCTTTTAATGGAGAAATTAATTGGCTCCTTGGCAACAACGCCAATTTGGAAGGCGGGAGTCATTGTCCAATCTTGCTCCAAATAATTAACCATGCTTACCAAAACCATAGTAGTGGCAAGACCAGGTCAAACATAGGAAACGCTAGTATTTCTCAATTAAGTAGTTAACAGTTTGAGGTAACCAAAGGGTTATTATTATTATTATTCTTTTTGTAGTTTGATTACGATAAAATTAAAATAGCACTAAATAAATGCTATGGATAAAAGAGTAAAAACGTATATTAGAATAGTCTAGCTTGGGTTGTAATGGACTTTCCTATTCCATAAAATTAGTCATTTTTTCTTCATTATTGAAATTTAATTTTTGCCTACACCTATTCAAATTAATTAGAAAGGCTAATTAATTCGGCCTAAGCAACTAACTAGTCCAATTTGAAAAGATGAAAGCATGCATGTTCAAATTGACGTAATTGCAATAAGATCTAGGGAACGTTAGGGTGAATGTCTAATTTTCAAGTGCCTAATTAGATATTTATTTGATTCAATTCTAGGTTAGTTAGGTCAATACTCATCTAATTTGATTTGCAAGCTAACATAACCTATGGATTCCTATGATTAACATGCAATCAATGTAAGGAATTGAACATTAATCATAAAGCAATGATCATAATATTCCCAAGCGTCCAACCAAATGACCATAATACAACGAAACTCATAATTAATGTTGGGTTTTATGTCCTAAAACTCGTGGTTTGTAAATGATAAACATATTGTTTTCCAATAAAGTTGATATTGAAGTTTATTCAATATAGATGATATTGAATATGTAAGTTACGTATAAATCTGAATCCAATAAACTAAAAATCCCTAGCTATAACTTGAATACTTAGACTTTATGTGTAGACATAAAAATAGATCAAGTTTAAGAAACAACCAAAATGGTCTATAGTATAAGAATAAGACTGGATACATTATCCTAAAGACACTATGTGTGTGGCCTCTTTGTATTTGATACAAACGATGTGATCCAATACCGTTCAGGTAAAGACATGAGAGTGGGAGCATCCTATGCAATGAGTTTGCATAAAACTGGACCATGAGATAATCACTTTTACTTTATAACGTTGTTTACTATTAAGACTAATTATTTCAATATGATGACCTAGGTAACTCGATCTTAATCCTAAGCTAACTATGAACTCCTATTTATTTGAGATTATCCTTTAATCTGCATGGGTGAGAGTGACTCGAGTTTGCTGACTCAATAAGCCAACCATTTTAGGGATAAGACCAGGTAGATAGTTGGGGACATAGTTTTTGAAGATGGAAGTCACTCCTACCTAATTCAAGGTTTAGTAGAGAAGTTGTTCCTTTAATACTAACTCCAGATCTTGGACAATGAGTCCCACCCTCTCAGTGGCTCGAGAGGGACTCGGTTGTTCCTTTAAATGAGTGCATATAAAGTATATCAACGGTACATCAATAAGGTTTATTAGCAGTATTATTATAAAGAATAGCAACAATATAAATGAGTGTATCATTATAAATTATATAAAAATAATTACAATAAAGTTTATTAGCAATATATTAAAAATTTATCAGTATTAGATTTCAACATCAGTACATCATCAACTAAAGTACATTTTTTAAAACAATTCATTGGTTGAAAAATATTGTACTTACTCCAATAAATTGTTTGGATTTTTTTTAAAATTAATTGGGCAAAGGAAAAATAACACAACGAGAATGAAATGAAAACTTTTAGGAAATTGAGGAGTGAAAAGACATGAGTATATCAAACATCAATCAATGGATACATGAAGTAACACATGAGTGTATCAACAATATATCAAACCTAAAACAGTAATGTATCAAGTGGTATCAAGTGTATCACGTGTATCAAGTGTATCACGTGTATTAGGTGTATCTAGTGTGTATCAAGTATATCAAGTGTATCACACACGTGTATCAAGTGTATTGAGTGTGTATCAAGTGTATCACGTGTATCACACGAGCTACACTTTTTTTTTTTTTTTTTTTTTTGCTATTTTTGCAAAAATAATAAGTTAGGGCTATGAACCTAATTAATATATTTTGTTTTGCTCTTTTTGTAAGTGCCCTGTAACATATTTAGACACGTGACTATACTGACATGATACTTGACACATAAAATCCATTCATTCACCCACAAAAATCTAACTCAAATATTAGGTAAAATTCATTTTCCCTTGTGGCATGGCCATATAGCATTTCACGTAGTGTATTTTCTTGCATGAAAATTATTATTATTATTTAACCAATTTTAACTAAAATTTAAAATATCAAGTTTATGAAAATTAATATCGAAACTAAATTTAGATTTATCAAAAATATAATAACTAAATTTAGACTATTACATAACTAACATAGAAAATAATTCAAAGTACATGAACCACAGTATAATATTTGGTGTGCCAATGTGTAGAGGGAGCAAGAACAAGAAAACGGAACCAAGAGCGCGAGAGAAAAAACTGTGTACAAGAGCATGAGTGTACAAGGGGAAGACAAATGACAAAAAAATAATAATAAATAAAAAAAAAATCTATGAAATGTTTGTTAACGCCATCAAAGGATTAGGCCACAACGTTATTTTGAAAAAGTCGATCCAAACTCATTTGAACATATATAGTTTTTTAAGTCATGCACAAAAACTCCTCAACATCTCATGACATAAATTGCTGTTGAAAGTGATTTAACATTTAGTATTGTATAAATGAGTGTGAAAGTAATTTTGTAATGGTTAAAATCTAAATCTGAATTGAGTTACAAACGTGTCTTAAAAAATATGTTGAATAACAAAGCGGCAAACCTCTTTACATAACTTTCCAATTTGGTTAAAAATCTGTTTTTTTTTTTTTTCAAGTCACAAATCATTGATTGCCCCACCAACTAGCACACTCGTGTGTCACATCAACTCTTCACATTATCTATTTACTTTGAAAAAATACTTAGTACATCTTGAACAACACATATATTTGTATATTTTATTAAATTGTTCGATCATAATTTATCATGTGTCAATTGTTTTAAAATATTTTATTCTTTTTATGTAAGTGATAAGAGAAAATGCATAAAAATTAATATATTCAAGTATTATCCTTTTGCCTAATTGGTGTTCATGTCCCAATGGCTAGGCGAATAAATCTTTGAACTCATTGACCTTTCTAGCCTTTAATTTTTTAGGTATACTTTATTTATACTCCTTCCTAGCTGATCGGATTAATTATTTTCAGAAAAGAAAAATAAAAAGATAATGGAATCAATTATCTTTGTCTCCTTTTCAAAAAGCAAAAAATAAAAGTCTTCTGGATTTTTCATTAATTTCTGCTGCCTTTTGGTTCTCACATTCATTCATTTTGGTTCACACAATTTCGTGTCTCCATGGTCTTAACAATCAACCTTCTTCTCAATAATGCACTTATTATTTGTTAGTATATATAATATAATTTTCTTCCCCTTGACTATCAACTATTTATTCTAGAAGCTTTGGTCTCACTTATCAAACCTCTTCTCCATGTCAATGATATGTTTGTATTGAAATTTTCTTCCATGGCTACAAGAAATTAGGTCTTTAGGTCTTTAGCAACAAATTATTACCGACCATTTTGAAATAATCCAAGTTTAGCGACAATTTTCTATTTTTGTCTCTACCGTTGCAACGACACGAAAATAAGTCGCAAAATTGTGACTAAAATGGGCCTTAGTCTTACGCCAAACATGTAATGATCACCGCTTACGTCGCATTCTAGCGACAAAAAATATTGTGACGAACTAGGCTTAGTCGCAGGCCTGACTTATTGGGCGGGAGGATTGGCGCCATTTTACGAGTTGCGAAGAATGTTTTATTAGTCGCAAATGGTCTTTTGCAACAAAATTTATTTTAGTCGCAAGTAGGGTCTCACCATTAGTTTGCTCAAGTGCTGATTTTGAGAAATAGAAGAAGAGAAAAGGAAAACCCTATTCGCCATCGTCCTCCTCCTCCTCTAATCGTCATCCTCATCCTCCCTTCCATTCACCGTCATCATCCTCTCTTCTATTCGCCATCCTCATCCTCCCTTCCATTCACCTTCGTCATCCTCCCCTCCATTCGCCATCGTCCTCCTCCTCTATTCGCCATTGTCATCCTCGATTCGACATCCGTCAACATCACAGTCCGCTGTTGTCGTGGTGATTTCTTCATGTATCTCTCTCTATTCTGTTTCTCTCTCCTATTTTGAGTGTGTGTTTTTCTTGTGTTTTTGAGTTTGGATCAATTGTGTTGTTCTGTATAGTGGTGTAAAGATGGAGTTTCATATGAAGTAAAGAGCTCTATTATCATACTTTGTTCTTGCATGTTTACTGTTCCTTCCTATTTTTTCTTTGCAATTGTAGTTGAAAGCTAAGTTTTTTCTAGAAGGAAGAAAAAATTTAAATTTTCTTGTGAAGATTTTGGTTTTTGGTTTATGTTGTGTGTGGATTATAAAACAGTCAAAAGCTAGAAAACAAGGGATTTGATTTTGGGATGATTTTTCTTGGTATATTTGTACTGGAATCCCAAATTTTTTTGGAACAACAAAAGCTTTTGTTATTATTTAGGATTAGTCATTAGCATAGTTTTGTTTCTTTTGTTTAGAGATTATGTTCGTAGGTTGATTTTCTTCTTAGGTTAAGCTTCTTAAAGGTATGTACATTTTTGCAGTGGTTCTTTAAAATTTCATGCTTTTTAATTTTTAATTGAAACTTTATTATTGAGACACTTAAACGGTGATTTGGATGCTATATATGTGATTCAAACTCATTTGGCGATATTTGATTAGCATGATGAAAATTTGATATGTTATTTGATTTTTTTTTGTAGGATATTTGAGTTTAATATGTATTTAAAATGTAATTTGGGGAACGGTTGTGTAGTGAAATCTTTGTTGAGATGAAGTGTGGATGAAATGTAATTGTGTGATCGTATGTAACTAAATTGTATTTATTTTGATTAATGTGATTTGGAAGTTACCATTCTAGGTTTAATTTTATTCTTGGTTAAGATACTTAAAGTTTGTAGATTGTTCATTGTGTTGAAAGTATTTGATTGTTATTATTATGAGATGTTGAAAGTTTTATATATTTTCCACATAATTTTATTTACTTTAAATAAGTTTATGATGAGTTTCTATACGATTTGTTTTTCAGAGAATAAATTATGGATAAAAGTTGGATAAAACTTTGAAATAGATTATGCAGAGAATATACTGAAGGAATATGATCATTTATTAGTTTGGCAGAGAAGCATGTTGATAAGAGAGGGTTTACACGTTGTCCATGTAAAAAGTGTCAAAATGTTATAATGAAACAATCTCATGATGCCGAATGTGATCTATACACATATGGAATGATTGTCACCTACAATAGGTGGATATATCATGGAGACAACCCATATTTGTCCTTTTCGAAACCAACAGAAATGGATAAAATGCTTAATGTACATGTAAAGGGTTCTCATCAAAATTATATAATGCAAATGAAATGCTTGAATTGTTGAATGATTTGATAAGTGGGAGAAACATTGAAGCTCAACATTGTAGTGACGAAAACTACATCGAAGTTGAAATAAGTGAGAACATGGGAGATAGAAGTAGTAAGTTTCAATCAATGTTTGATGAGGTTAATGAAGAATTATATCCTGGATGTACTAAAATTTTTACTTTACTTTTTTTTGGTAAAATTAATGCATATCAAAGTACTTAATCATTTGAGCAATAAGTCATTTAATATGTTATTAGAATTACTAAAAGAAGTTTTACATGAGGGTACCAAAATGCCAAAATCTTATTATGAAACAAAAAAAATCTTGCGTGATTTGAGTTTAGGTAATACATGCTTAAAATAATGATTGTACGCTATTTTGGAAAGAAAACGAGAATATAGAAATTTGTTTTCAATGCAAGGAGCCTTGCTACAAAATGAGTAACAAGAAAGGGAAAAAAGTTTCACACAGGATTTTAAGATATTTTCCCTTGAAACCAAGATTACAAAGATTATTTCATTGCAAGCATACTGCTAGTGATATAAGATGACATAAGGAAAAAAAGATTGAACATATATGGAGTTTTAAGACATTCAACAGATCGTGAGGCATAGAAAGATTTTGATAGACAATTTAAGTGGTTTGCAGAAGATCCAAGGAATATAAATTTAGCTTTGGCTACTGATGAATTCAATCCATTTGGCAACATGAGTACATGTTACAGATGACCAGTAATGTTAATTCCATATTGTTGGGATTGGTGTGTCCTAAATCTCTTGAGCCTTGCAGTTTTGTAAATTGTAAATACATTTTATTTATTGAATAAACTAAGAATTTATTTTATCTAACTTATGCATTAACTCAATCCAATAAACTAAGATTCCATGGTCATTTTATGTAAACTTAAACATGTATGTGGTTGATATACAAGGTTGGATCATGTTTAGTAATAACCAAAAATATCTCTAGTATAAGATTAAGGTTGGGTGAATTATTTTGGTAACACTACAGATAATGCCCACTTTGTAATTGTTACAAAAGTTGTAAAGTGTTACAAACGATTTGATCCTAATCGTTCATATGGAGATATGTAAGCGGGGTATCCTATGCAAAGAGTTTATATACTCAAACCGCAAAATGTTTAATTTATCTTTATGACGCCGTTAATTGTAGAAATTAACATTTCATAGGATGGCTATAGGTAATTCGACCTGAATCCTGAGTGAGTTATAAACTCTTGTCTATGAGGGCAATCCTTTGATCTATATGGGTGAGAGTGGCCAGATCGCCGACTCAATAAACCTACCATTTTGGAGATTTGTCTAATAAGGGAGCTGAGAACATATCATCACAAGATGAAATTCAATCATTCTTGTGCATAGGGTAAGTAGATAACTACAGGGATAAAATAGTAATTTGACCCAGCTGCTGTTATGAGCAATTTGTGAAGGGTCTACCTACTGTTGATTAGTAAATTCCGTGGATACATAAATATATTTATAGTGCGAAGAGTGCAATTGTAAGTCTTTAGTAGAGTGCCCTCCAGTTAATGAATATTGATTAATCTAATTAAAGAGTTTAATTGATTAATCTCATATCATTGGAGCTAGGTCCATAAGGTCCCCTTGGTAGCTCATAAAGAATTAGTATAAGAATAAAATATTTTGGTTTAATTTAAAATGTTCAAATTAATAAGGAAATTAATTGTATATAGATACATTATAATATAAAGTTTATTTTAAATAAGATTCAAAATTAATACTTTACATTATTAGAAAGATGAATATTTAAATGAGATTTAAATATTAATTATATGAATGAGATTCATATTAAAACTATAGGTTATATGAGAAAATGATATTTGAATATGATTCAAATTTTAATTAAATATAAGATAATTAATCAATTAACTAATTTTATTAAATATGATTTCATACAATATAACTAAATTAATATTAATTAATAATAATATTATTATATTATTATTATTAAAGAAATAACTTCCCACGTTTTTTAGGAAGTTATTTCTCGTCTCTCTCTCACTTTAGGTAAAATAAGAGGGAAAGGGAGAGGAAGTTGCCAATCGCCAGAAGTGTTCTGTAAACTCCCAACAAGTTCTCTCCATCTCCAGTTCTCTCCTCTTCCAAAAAAGAATTCCCTTACCAAAATTAAAGAGAGCACACACCTCCTCCATTGATTCTTCCTTGAGACTAGTGAGGTTTCTATTGTGGTGGTGTTCCCAAGATAAGAAGAGTTCTTGCTGTGAATTCGTTTAAAGTTTTTGGGTTTGTGCTTCATAAAAGAAGTTTCCCACATCGAAGGCTTCAAAAGGTAGGAAAAACTTATAATTTCTAATTATTCTAAAAAGCATGCTAATTACGTAGATGTTTATCTATTTGGTTGTTTTGTGTATTTTGGTTCTAAAACAAATTTAATGGCACAAAGTGATCATTTGCTTCTGCTGGGAATTCAATTCCTTCACATAACTTGCCACCAAGGAAATGTATGAAAGAAGCATTTTTCTTCATGTCATTGCTTACACAGGGGCCAAAATCTCTAGGAAAAGAGATATATATTTATTTACAACCACTAATAGATGAATTGAAAGATTTATGGAGTATTGGCATTGAGACTTATGATGCTTATAGTGGCCAAAACTTTCATCTTTATTCAGTTTTGACATGGACAATAAATGATTTTCCAACATATAACAATTTATCTACGAAATGATTAAAGCATGCCTAGTTTGTAATGAAGATGTCTCATATGATTCATTTCGTAATAAAATATGCTACATGGGACATCGTCGTTACTTGCCAATGAATCATTCTTGGCATAGAAACAAACAATTTAATTGGAAAATAGAATATAGAGTTACACCGCTCTTTTTCAGGATTATATGTTCTTCACCAATTAGAGGCTAAAGATTTTCCACCACTTAAAAAAACTATTAATATATTACAATGGAAAAGCCATTCACTAACTTGGCTTTAGTGACGAAAGCATGCGACGAGTTACTTTAGTAGCTAAAGTGTTTGCCCGACCAAATATCACATTTAGCGACATATTATTGTCGTCGCTAAAGACTAGATTTCTTATAGTGAATATTTCATATATCCTTTAATTCATCATCAACATAAGAACCACTAGAAAATTAGGACCACTAGAAAATTAGGCGTTTTGCCAATGCCAATAATCATTTTAATTTAGTTGATATTTTTATCATATTATAGAAAAGATATATGGAATATAAAACTATAAGTAACAAAATATCAATATAATATGAATAATAAACATTTAAATTTTTTTTTTTAAGTAATTTTGTTTAAAAAGTGTGATAAACATTTTAACTTTTTCTAAAAAGTTTGTTTAAAAAGTTTAAAAATTTAATTTATTAATTTGAATGTTTTAAATTTTTTATAATTTTCATAAATATTCATCGAATTCAATATTTTATTGATATCTTCAATGATATTTTTGTAAAATTGAGATCTCGATATTTTAAACTTTGATATATAAAAATAGGCTACACCAATATCATGCAACTTTCTTTTGTTATATAATAAATAATAATAATAATTTATTTTTTAAAAAAAAAACTATTTGACACATGACAAATTTTAATTAATTGAGCAATTGATTGGGCAATCCAACTAGCACCTAAATATTTATCTTACATATATATATATATACATATATGGGTGGTTGACACAAAACCTCTATCTAAATTTTCCATAATCCAAGATCCATAACTTTCATCATTTTCTTTAGATATGTGAGATAGAAATTCAAATCTTTTACTTCGAGGTTGATGATATAAATTTATGTCTAAGATTCATGTATGATTTATAAACTTGCATCATATAGTGCCACACAAATGGAGAAACAAAGAGAATATATATATCAGACTTGATTACTTGCATTTTTTTTCATTTTTTTTTATTAAAATAGTGATCACAACTCAACAATATTTAATATATAAGCTAACATACCATTATGGTCGATGTATTTTAAATTTTGTTCAATTTTAGTTTTTGTATTCTCAAATGTCTAATTTTAATCACATACCCTAAATAAATCTTAAGTTTAATCTTTGTTTATTAATTGTTGATTTTATTCTTTTAGAAAAAGCTTTTTGTTTTTTATCACCATTATCCTTCTAAAATTTTAAAACATATTTACATATATTGTAGTAGCTAATTTCAATAATTAACAAAAATTAACTTTGAGATAAAATTTAATATTTATTAAAAGTAACTAAAATTAAACAAACCTAAACACACCCAAGCGAATCCAAACCCATTCCAAATCTAGTCTCAAACGCCTCCTAAAATACATTATTTAAAATAACACCCCTTATATAAGCTAATCGTACAACCTACTAAGGGGTGAATTACCTTTTTTAACATAAGTCTGTATTAGTGGGGCCTAACTCTTCCTATCCCATTTATTATACTTAAAAAATATTACTCTACATTTTTTTTTCTTTTTGGTCACTTCATTAAATTATATTTCAAAAACACAAATGAGGATCAACAATTTTCTCAGTCCAAACTACAAACAACTCTCTTGTACGGAATAGCCACGAGTCGACTCGCTCTGGGCGCAGTGAGTCCAAAAACGTCATTCATATCCAACTCCCCGGGCTTCATCCCCTCCGGCAACTCCCACCGGAAACAATGTACCAAATTCGCTACCGCCATCTCCACCGTGTAAATCCCCAGCTGCATTCCGGGGCAAGACCGACGGCCCGACCCGAATGGAATGAACTCAAAGTTCCCGCCTTTGAAGTCGGCGGCGTCGTTGCTTTCGAACCTCGCCGGCCGGAAACTGTTTGGGTCCACCCACGACTTCTCGTCCCGCCCGAGTGCCCATGCGTTGATGAAGACGCGGGACTTCGCAGGAATCCGGTAGCCGGCGAGTTCCGTTTCGGCGGCCGTTTCGTGGAGGAGTAGCGGAATGGGTGGGTGGAGCCGGAGAGTTTCCTTGAGAATGCATTTTAGGTATGTTAGATTCTCTAAGTTGGATTCTTGTGGACACCGGTGAAGTCCGAAGGCAGCGGTGAGTTCTTGTTGAAGTTTGTTGAGGTCATCGGGGTTCTTCATGAGCTCCGCCATGGCCCATTCTATGGCGGAGGCAACTGTTTCTGTGCCGCCAAACATTACGTCCTGAGAATGAGACAGATTGCAATTATTGGGAGTTTAATTTCAATACTATTTTTTTAAACAAAAAATTCCTTTTACTATATTTACCCTTACCCTAATACTATATATTTTCTAAGACTTGTGTTTCATAACTACTTTATTTTTTATTATTTGTTTTCGAAATTTATAGTTGTTTTTTTTTTACCACTTTTGTCATCCTTTCTAACTAAATACGTAAATTTTAAATAAATTTTTTTTTTTTTCAAACTGGTTTGATTTTTTTAATCCTTCTAAAAAGTAGATAATAAAACAACTAAACCAATAGCTTAAAATCGTATTTATATACTTATGTTTTAAAAAAATCAAATGGTAATAGGATTAAGCTTAAATTTTTAATGTAATGAAAAATGATCAAATAAATATGTTAAGCTTTAATATAAAAAATTGTTATAGGGAAGAGTGAAATAAAATATGACATACATCACAATTCAATAAGTAAGAAATTAAAATTTACATCTACCTATGATAAACTTTTAACCTAATAGATTTTCTTTTTCTTTTTTATTTTTGGGAAAATTTGATAGGAACTTAAATAATAGATTAACATAACATTGAATTGAGGATTAAGTCGTTATCATAATTCATAGATACCGTAGAAAATAGGGAAAAAAAAAAAAGTCACCATCATAGATACTTATCATAAGATTTGAATGATCAGTATTGCTGCTTTTAAGTAGAATAAGATATGAATTATTTTGATTAGAAAAAGAAGAATGGTTTGTACCCACTTTTGTGCAATGTGACTATTTTGTGCACATCTTTAACAGTCTCAATCATATAGTGTCAAACGATAATTTCTTTTTTGATAAAAGAAAATAATTTTTTCATAGTGAGTTGGACAGTTTGGACTGAAATCCAAATATTACTTATAAATACACTAATAAAAGTTTTGTTAATATTATTATTTTTTTATTTTTATATATTAGAAATGAACATTTTGGAAATATCATTTTCAACCTACTTTTTCTTAGCTCACTCCTAGATCATATCCACAAGACATATATACATATATATTTAATTAGAATTGATAATTAGAATTGATATTTGATATATTTATTAATTATTTAAATATTTTCGTGTTCACTTAAGTCTAGAAGAGTGCATTATATAAACTCTCTGATCCTATAGATGTTATTCATTCTATGACATTTTGTCATCTTGTAACCTTCTCTCTAACAAACTTGTTTTCTCTCTGTCCCATGGACGTAGTTAACATATTATTAGTCAACCAAGTAAAATTTATGTGTCAATCTTTTTTATTTTTACGTTGTTTTGTATTTTTTAATTGTTGATTTCGTAACATCGATTTTTTTTTAAAAAAAAGGAAAAAAAAAAAAGAAAAAGTTAAGTTGATAGTAGGTAGGTAGGCACATACCATTATGATGGCTTTGATATTGTCTCTAGTGAGTTTGATAGCATTTTGCAATTGCAAATCCTCTAACTCACTTTCGTTATTTCCTCCGCCATCTTCACTATAGAAAGCTAGTAGCTCATCAACCATGTCCTTATCAATTTCCTCTATTTTCTTTCTGTTCACCAAATGTTGGTCAATGATTCTATCAATGAACCAGTCGAGAGATCGACGAGCCTCGACAAGTCTAGGAGTGAGACCTTGAGGATCAATCCAGGCAAGACAAGGGAAAAAATCAGCAACATTGAAAGCTCCAAAAAGCTTGGAGAATTCTTCCAGTATTTTGATGAATTGGGATTGGTGTTGTGGTTCGATTGTCCCAAAGGCAGCCCTGTAAATTATATTAATGCTCATTGTGAAGATTAAGTGGCCGAGGTTGAGAGGGGTTTGTGTGTTGTTGGCAATTGTGGTGATGAGATTATGAACCTCATGTCGAACTGATGCCCATGACTCGGCTCGCTTGCGGCTGAATAATTTCATGACACACACTTTTCTCATTTGTCGCCAGAATGGGCCGTAGTGAGCAAACGCCATGTCGGCTCGCTTGTATGTTAAGTACTTTATGGCTTTGGTTGCTGGACGGTTTGAAAACACCAGATCTTGTACCTATTACAAATTAATCGAATTGATAGTTAAATTTTAAAAACAAAAATATAGTTTTTTAATAAGAAAAAATCTACTCTTTTTAGTTTTTAATTTTCGTTTGGTTTAGTTTTGTTTTTTTTTTTTTTTGTTTTGTTTTT
>QLSR01000002.1:1402705-1422708 GCA_031780015.1 Citrullus colocynthis | reverse complement strand
TTTTTTTTTTTTTTTTTGTGTAAATATTGGTAGAAGACTAATGAATAACAAACTAACGGAATATAGAAGGAGTAGTGTTTTTATAAAGTTGATTTTGAAAAACCAAGTAGTTAATTATATAACCATTATAGTTGCTTTGTTTTGGATTTCATTTTATTTTAGTGTAATTTCAATTGTCCCATGAGACCTAAGCTTATAGATTAAAATCAAAATCAAAATGTATCACAATTACTTAGGTCCAAATGATAATTTTTTATTTTTTGTGTTATGATGTTAACTTTCCACTAATATTTTAAAAGATGAAGGTAAGTTTTGAAACTAAAAAGTAATTTTTAAATTCTTTAAAAGTAAAAGAGAATACCAAGAAATTAGAAGAAAACTAATTATAAATTTCAGAAAATGAAAACTAAAAGATGTAATAGTTACTCAATGAGTTCTAATTAATGGTTCAATCAAATAATCTCAACCCGATTTAAAAAATTTACCATTAAAGTTTATAGATTAAATTGAGTGAATGAAAAAGTTATGGTGATCAGACCTGAAGAACATTCCGAGCAACATCAGGGTCAGAAATGGCAACCATGTGGAGGGAGCCGATGCGGAGGTGGAAGATTCCGCCATACTGTTTGGCCATGGCGGCAAGTCCACGGTGGGTGAGTTGGTCTATCATCCGCATATTGCCGATGATGGGTAGCCCTTTAGGCCCCGGAGGGAGTGGCAGCGGTGGCGGCCGCTGGAGAACAGAAGTGAGAAGAAGGAGCACTAGAGGCACAATGAAGAATAGCAATGGCGAACTCTGAATATTTTGCAAAATGAAATCCATTGACGGAAAAAGGAATGTCATTCTTATGGAAAAAAAGGAAAGATGGTAACTCAGTTCAGACTTTGGAGGGAGAGATTTATTGCCTTTTTATAGAGGATTTTATGGCTTTTAATTGGACACGTTTGTCGTATAATCAATAGCATCTATAATTTCTTACATTTCTTTGAAATGTATGAAGTTGAATACTTCAGTTTTGAGAAAAATACCTCTTTTATAGCTTGAGTCTTAAGAATAGATGTACTTGCTCCATAGTCAATTTAAATTTTTAAGAATAAGTTTAAAATGTCACCATATTAATAAAATCATCAAATTTAATTGACTAAATGATATGACTTGGAAAATAATATAATTTTAATATTTGTCCTCTTCTCTTCTCTCTTCTCTCCCTCCTCTTTCTCCCTCATATGCTCTTCTCTCTCCTCCGAGTCATCCTTCCCATTCTCTCTTAGCTTTCCTTTTTTTCTTTTTTTTTTTTTTGGGGTAAGAACCAGTCGATTGCCATTCCATCAAGATTTCATATCTTAAGAAACTTAACAAAGGCCCCAATGTAGTGATCTTGGCTCGTGATTAATCTTTGCCAATCTCAAGTATTACTTTAATCTACTTAATTTATGCATCATTGTTTTATATCACCCACCGATATCTTTACTTGTTGTACTTACATAAAATTTCTTAGAAATCTAGGTACTCAGACTCAGCAAAAGCAGTTGCCAAAGTACTTACAAGCCTTGGCTTTCCAGAACTCCTTGATTGTAATTGATAGATTTTTAGGTAGCAAAGGTTGGTTACAAAGTCGGTTAGGAACATATACGTATAAGTTCTCATTCGCAGAGATCCTTTCGCCATGATCCCGAGAGTCATCCCACTCGCAACCAAACGTTTCGGGACGACCTCACTGACATCTGCATCTGGTGCAAAATTGCTTTCTGGTGCTAATTAAAATTTTGGATATTCATTCAGGCCGTCACACAAGTTCCCTTCCAACGTACCATAGGATCTGTAGATAGCATTATTTAGAAAAATGGAAAGGATGATCGGGAGGAGAGAGATGAGGAGGGAGAGAAGAGAGAGAGAGGAAAAATATTAAATATGTATTATTTTTCAATGTTTAGTTAACTAAGTTTAATGATATTATTAGTAGGATGACCTTTTAAACTTATTCTTACAAATTCAAGGACTAAACCGGCTAATTTAAAATATTGGAGACTAAATGTACATATTTTTTATAACTTTAGATTAAAATGTATTTCTTTTTAAGAGTTTTTTTTAGTCGTAACCTACATAATTAATGTTTTTAAGTGGTAAAACTTATGATATAAAGAGTTAATAAATTATGGAATTAATATTTGTTAGGGGTGAGCTACAAAATTTACTACCTAATTACTATCATTCTCATTGGCCAAACATGCTAAAATATTTTTAGTGGCAAAATTTTCACAAATACAATTTTAAACAATCTTTGGAAAATTTTGTTTATCTTGAAAGCTATTTATGTTTCTCTTTCTCCACTTATCTAAATCTTGCAAAATTTTATTTCTTTATTGTGTCAAGTCAATCTTGAGAAATTTTATTTATTTCTTATGTGTCAAAGTAACATACTTTTAGAATATGACATGAATTACAAATATTAATATGGTTTTCATTAATATTTATGAAAATAAATTTATTAAATGAAATATATATAATACACGTGTAGTGCTAGAGTTTTTCCCAACTCCCTCTTATCATTAACTCTCTTCCATTCTTCCACTAGCCCTTTAAAACGTGTCACGTTCTCTTTTGAATTATCTTATCATATTAATCATATTTTTATTTTACTTTATTTTATTTTTAAATCATTTTTTCTTGAATGCTTGGCTATAATAAGAGGCCTCAAGGATGTGACTTTAAATGGAAGAAGAGAAAAGCCCACATCTTAATGTTTGAGATGTTTGGAGGTTGTTGAAGTTATCAACGGGAAAAAGAAGATTTTTTTTTATTGCGTGGATTTATTTTTTATTTTTCATGGTTGAAAAATTTAGATCTCATTTAATAATTTTTTTTATATTTCATTTAAGAACTATTTCTTTTATCTATATATATGTGTTCTGTTATCCACTTTTTATTATTAATATTTTTAAGAACCAAATCAAAATTTATTTCCAAAAATTGGTCTTCTTTTTTAGAATTTGATTAAAAAGTTTAAAGAGGTTCTTTAAGAGATGTACTGAAAACCATATATAATTAAAAAAAAAAAAAATTGAAAACAAACCGACATGAATTTCAAAAGTTAAAAATTAAAAATTAAATTGTTATCTAATATAATTTTGATTGTAGAGAAGGTAATGGTTTGTCTTACTTGGTGGCTTGCAAAGCTTCAAATGATGACATTTGAGGTAGGTGGGGTAGGCTTTTTCCTTTATGGCCATCCTTTCTGGCATAAAGAGAGGAGGTTGGGTTGTTTTAATGCATTGTTATCATTTGTCAATTTTATGCCTACATTTAAATTATTAGTGTCAAGGTGGTTGTATATCTTTGTTTTTCGAAATTATTTGGTTATAAGATTTCTGTAGGTTTTAAAAATTGCTAGGTGCATTTAGTATATATGACATTAATTATCATTTTGAAGTCAATAATTTGATCGTGTAATAGTAAATGGAATAGCAATCGAATATGATATTATAATTATAGGTAAAGTCGTAAATTTTATAATTAATTTTCAAAAGTGAATTAGTCGAAGTTGTTGTATTCAAGTTTTTTTGTATTATAGAAACTTTTATTTTTAAGATTTACTAAATTTTCAACGACTTTCAAAATTTAATTATCAATTATTAATTATAATTAAAGATAAAATTATATGTTTTATAAAGGGTTGTTTTTAAATATAGGAAAATGAATCAAAATATTTACAAATATAGTACAATTTTACTGTCTATTCGTGATAGATTTCAATAAATTACTATCTGTGTCTATTTGTGTCATGATAGACATATATCTATCGCAGTCTATCGTAAATACACTATAATATTTTGCTATTATTTATAAATATTTTTAATAGTTTTGTCATTTAAAATAATTTCTATTCTATAAATAATTTGATAGAAAATTTTGAAATTTTGATAGACTTCCTTTTTAGAGTTTTTCCTATTATAATTTGTCATTGAGGAGAAAAGAAAAAGTTAAAAGAGAGGTGGAAGTGAGCACAAAGATAACAAGAAAGATAATGGAATTTTGAGATCTTGGAGGGAGTTTTCCCAAGAGTGGGAAGGAAGGGTGAGAGAGCACTTAAATTTAGAAGAACCTAATATGGAGGATAGGGGTGCACAAAAACCGAACGAAATCGTCAAATAGGATTGAATTGGCTGGTTCGGTCTCTTTTTTTAAAGAATGGAGAACCACTAGTTCACTGAAGAGCAGAACCGAACCAATTGGTTCGGTCATCAGTTCATTATCCTAAAAAACTGCAAAAAATCGAACCGAACCAACCGCGAGATAAGAGTGATTGTGAGTGCGAGAGCAAGAGAGAGAGAGCGAGAGAGATAAGAGTGATTGTGAGTGAGGAAAGGAAGTGAGGGCGAGAGTGAGAGAGAGCGAGAAGAGCGAAACTTCGACGCGACCAACTCTCTCGCTCCCTCTCGCTCTCGCTTTAACTGAACCATCGGTTAAAAATCGAACCGAACCGACCTGAACTTAATCAGGTTGGTTTGGTTCAAGAATTGAAACTGATGAAAATCGATTTTTAACGGTTCTTCTTCATTGTGAATCGATACCTTTAGTTTGGTTTATGGTTTGACCTAAAACTGGACTGAATTGAACCAACAAAAAGAATTTGTTTGTTTGTTTTTTAAAAGGTGTATTTAATTTGATTAATGCTTTTAAAAACTCGAAGATCTATTTTAGTTTATTGTCTACCAAATCTATTTTAGGTTTTTTTCTTAAAATATTTTAAACACCTACATTTCTTTTAAAGGTGCTATTAATAACAACTTTATGTTTCCTTGCATTTCAATAATTTTAAAGTGAGTTTACTAATTACAAATATAGGTTTCTTTTACTACATTCTTTTAAGATATTCAGGCATTTTAAAGTAATTTTTGGATAATCACATCTATCAATTTTTTCTTTTTCTTTCTTTAATTTAGAATAACGTTTTCAAATTAATCTTTTCTGAAATGATTTTCATTTTTTAAGTTCTTTTTTTTTAAACAAAAAAGTAAGAAAGTACTTTTAATCATATCTAAAATTCACAAAAAAAAAAAAGAAAAAAAAAAGTTAGACTGAATTAATCACTGAATTTGTTATATATATATATATATATATATATATATATAAAAGCCTATGAGGAAAATACTTCTATTCTTATTTTATGCTTCCATTTTTATTAAATTTCTATTTTCCCTTTCACTTATGGAACATGATTATTTGTAATTTGTATTTTAATTGAATAAGTGCAAACACAACTATTTAGGTGAAGGTCCACACATCGAATTGATTCGATTCATATATATATCATTGACAATACACACATTATCCTTTTTCAATTATTAAACTGCATGTCAAATGATAGCGATTAAAATCATTTTTTACTAGAAAATTTAAAGTTTTTTTTAGAAATTATTATAAATAAAATATCGAATTATTTACAAATATAGAAAAATTTCACTATCTATCAACAATAGACTTATCGCAGTCTATAGTTAGTAGACATTGACATTTTTTTATATTTTTAAATAGCTTGATATATTTTACTATATTTGAAAATATCTCTAGCTTTTTTAAAAAAATAAATTAACAGTTTTTCTTCTCCATAAAAAAGCATGTACTGTGTCATGATGAGGTTGTGAGAATTCAGAACTTTGAAATAAATTATATCATCTTTATACTTAATTATGGGTGGTATGCTTAATTATGTGTAGTATAATATTGTGTACTAAAAATATTAGTTTGATATTTGAAAAGTGTTAATTCACATTTATTATAAATTATGCCTAAAAAGAAATAAATCTAAATTCTTAATCCAATTTTTTTAATGAAACTATTGAAAAGAATCTTTATTCTTGCTCTCTTTCTTTCTCTCTTTCTTTCTCTCTCTCCCTTTCTTTTATTTATTTATTTATTATTTTTTTTGTCATTAAAATTTTTATAGAACTGTAAATTTATATATGTTATTAAAGGTATCCCTAATTAATTTGCATCTCTTATCTAAAGCGCTTTAAAATTGCTTTTATAGAACATCCAAAATTTTCTTTTGACCATGTAACTAAATATTGTACAATTTTGAGATTTTTTTAAATAAAAAATTTACTGAACTTATTTTTTCACATTCTAATTAAATTAATTCATACGTTCTTTGACTTATACCTACACCATGGTTTTTGCCGTTCCGATATAAACGTGATAAATTCATCTTTCTTTTTCTTGTTTTGAGGGAAAGTTAAATTCATCTTTTGATATTGAAGAACAGTAAAAGTTAAAAGGAGAAAAAAAGTACTTTTCATATTAATGATATTTAAAATGAAGGTGAAATGACTCTTATAAGTTCCATTCAATTGTTTACTTGCAGCATTGCTTTCACATTAACATCACTCTCTCACATAAATTGACTAATATATACACTAGAACTAGAAGAATAAATTAGTTCCGACTACTCTAGCACAAAGGAAGAAAATCCTGGAAAAGGAGTACTCTTCTGGAACTAAAGTTGTGGAAAAGAAATAAATGTTCTCACAAATGAACAAGAAATTTTATTCCAAGTCGTAGATCACATAAATAATGATAATTTGAAAAAAAAAAAAAAAAACAATTATGAAGACTTTAAAAGAGTTTTTAGAAGGACCTTTGGAAACAGCTCTTCCCAAAAGAATAGAAGTAACCCCAAGAAATCTTATTGAAATTCTTCGACAAAATAAGGAAGAAGAAAAGAAAGAAGGTCTACAATTCGAAATCAATTAAACAAGAAATTTTCGAAATCAAGAAAGAAATAGAACAATTAAAATTAAAAAAAAAAAAGATAGCTTTTGAAGAAGAATTAGAGGAACTACAACAAACAAATGAATTTTTAATCAATCAAATTACAAGAAGTCACTTCCAAAAATGGTATTCTTTGGTCACTCTAAAAATCAAAGACTTCAAAATAACCTTAAAAGTACTAATTGATTTAAGGGCTGATCAAAATTGCATACAACAAGGTTTACCAATAAAGTATTTTGTAAAAACAATAGAATCCTTAAGTGGAGCCAATGGACAGAGGCTTAATATTAAACATAAACTGCCCAATGGCCACGTTTGCAATAATCAATTTTGTTTTATAAACTCTTTCCTTCTTGTAAAAGACTTAAAAAAAGAATTGATTTTAGGAATGTCATTTTTAACTCAATTATATCCCATCAAGACAACTGAAAAAGGCTAGTAAGTAAAATTTCTTGAAACAAAATTATTTTCAAATTTATTACCCCAATGGTTCTACACGACCTAATGGGAATAAGAATTAAAAGACTAAGAAATAAAAATTAATATAAACCGATCTTATTTCTTAAAGAAGAAATAAGTTTCAAAAGAATCGAAGGACACTTAAAAGATCCTTCAATTCAAAAAAATAAATAAATAAATAAAAGAAATTCAAAATAAAATAGAAAAGGAAATTTGTTCAAACTTACCCAATGTATTTTGGGAAAGAAAAAGACATATAGTCAATCTTCCTTATATAAAATAATTTAGAGAATAGGATATCCCAACAAAGGCTAGACCGATTCAAATGAATTCCGAACTACTAACACATTTCAGGAAAGAGATTCAAGACTTATTAGACAAACACATAATAAGGCCTTCAAAAAGTCCATGGTCATGCATCGCTTTCTATTGTAAACAACGCAGTAGAAAAATAGCGTGGAGTTCCAAAGTTGGTAATCAATTACAAACCCTTGAACAAAGTATTAGAATGGATTAGATATCCAATTCCAAATAAAGAAGATTTACTCAAAAGAATTTCAAGTGCCAAAGTATTTTCAAAATTTGATATGAAATTAAATGACTAATTTTCAACATCAGTCTATGAGAAAGAATGGAGGATCAGACGCGAATCGAGTGAGCTCATTCGCTTTGGTCTTCTCTGGAAGATCTATGATTTGGTAGCAAAGAAGGGTGTAGCTTAGAGCCCGCCATGTCTTCAAGAACACCTCCCTGGATTTCAAGGATGGTTACTAGAAGTCTCCAGTCGGAGTTAAAAACAACTTTCCGAAGACTTGGGGATTCATTTAGTTGTTGACTAAGACAGATATTCCCTAAACAAGGAAAGTTATGAATGCTAGAAAGCTTGTCTCCGGTATTTTGGAAAATTCAATTTTTTTGAAAAATATAAGTATAAAACTGCTTTTAATGATCCATGTGGACAATACGAATGAAATGTAATGCCTGGGCTTAAAAATACCCCATCTGAATTTCAAAAAATCATGAACGATATTTTTAATGATTTTCAAGATTTTACAATAGTCTATATTGATTATGTTTTAGTTTTTTCTTCAAACATAGATCAACATTTCAAACATCTTAACATTTTATTGATATCATCAAAAGAAATGGTTTGGTAGCCTCCCTACCAAAAGTCAAACTATTTGAAACAAAAATTAAGTTTTTGGTTTTTGAGATCCATTTAGGAATGATCAAGCTCATTCAAAGGTCCATTGAGTTCGTCTCGAACGTTCCAGACCAGATCATTGATAAAACCCAATTGCAAAGGTTTTTGGGCTATTTAAGCTACGTGTCTGATTTCATCAAGACCTGAGGCTCATTTGCAAACCTCTTATCCAAAGGTTCAAAAAGAATCCACCACTATGGTCGGATAAGCACACTTAAGTTGTTCGAAAAATCAAAGCTTTAGTCAAATCAATCCTTATCTAAGTCTTATCAATCCAAAAGCCGACTTTGTTGTCGAAACAGACGCCTCCGATATCGGATATGGAGGAATCCTCAAACAATGTCTAAATAAGATAGAGTCAATAGTCCAATTCCACTAGGGATTTAGAACGATACCCAAAAGAATTACTCTATAGTAAAAAAAGGGTCACTGACAATAATCCTCTGTGTCCAAAAATTCCAAAGTGAATTAATCAACAAACAGTTCACCATTAAAACGAACTTTGGGGCATCCAAGTTATCTTAGAAAAAGATGTCAAAAATATAATGTCTAAACAAATATTCACGAGATGGCAAGTCATTTTATCATGGTTTGATTTTCAAATTTTGCCTATAAAAGGGGAGCAACACCCGTTAGCCAATTACCTCTCAAGGGAGTTTCTAACTCCTAAACTCCATTCTCTCTCAAGTCACTTTTTTTCTCCTAAGAGCACGAAAAATGAGCGAAAGAAATAGAAAGGCGATAGCCTCTTCTTCTTCAAAGGGCAAAAGCCCATCCTCTTCTTCCTCTGCACCCACTCCAATAAGTATAGATCAATACGCTATGGATTTAGGGTTTACGACAGTAACCTAGTCTAAAGCACGATCATTCGACATATGGATTGGATCAACAAGGAGTCATCTACTCCACCTCCAAGGCCTTCGGCTAACCTTGTCCATTCTTCCAGCAGATTAGTCCAATTGAGATCTTCAGTCTCCCCATCTTCAATTCAAGAGTCTTCCACTCCCTCCCTGTCAACTTATTCTCAGGCCTTCGTTCCAGAAAAAAGGTTTATTCCTCACCTAGAGATCAAAACCTATTTTCAAAAACCATTATCATCTACGACCCTATCATAGAGCCAGAATACCAAAGTCTTACTCTCGATGAGACTATTTCAAAAAAATTTCCTGAGGGATTTATTTAATTTTCTTCCAGATGACCTTAGAAAAACAAGAAAATTCTATGAGTTTATTTTAGTTGACACCAAGTCAATTGAAACAACACATATTCCTGTAAAAAAAGATCCTAGGATCACATATTCAAAATTTTTAAAGCTATAAACCCGACACATTGGGATCAAGGCATATTTACTGAAATTTTTTTCTCAAAACCTTTCGTTCTTTAAACATACTCATACTAGAACTTTATAAAAGTTTGGTACAGAGTTATGTGGTCTTCAAATAGGAACCATTCACAGTTCATTTCGTTTTGCAAAATGCCCATAAGATCAATTTTCCACCATGGTTTATTCAATGGTAGAATAATTTTGGTTTAACAGATGATATTCTACCAACTCCCCTCCTAGAATCATATTTTTATTTTTCAAGAACAATCCAAAAGAACTCATTTCACAATTTGATGAGATTGTATTTATATTTTTAAATCTCATAGATATTTTGCTGGAGTTTCTCTACAACATCTTATCCACAATACAAAATGATTACAAAACTTCTCAAGATAAAATGATGGGACAAATACAATTTTCAACATGCTACCAGAAAAAACATGAAAGAATGGTTCACACAGAACGGTTATCTCTAGGACCTAAGTCAAAGAAAGAACGCAGTGTTCCTGAATGAAAAATCAAAGCTCCTTCCAGCTCTTGCTCATACCACATCTAATGCAGGTTTCCAAAGGATCCTAGCACAGCATCTACCTCAACGACCTCTTCTATCCAAGAAGAAAGGAGAAGAAGGTGATCTAGAGTACAATCTCAAGGATCCACTTCTCGACTCAGAGCCTATGTGAGCTTTGAATCAATAATAATACCTGTTTCAGATAGAAACAAAATGTGTTCATAAGGGATGTTTTGCAAAGAAGTAATTCCATCATTAAAAAAGAAAAGTCTAATGTACATTCACACCTCTAGCTTTAATGTGTGTAAACTCTATAAATATTCTAGTTTACATTTTAAATAAAATTATGTCTGCAAAAATTTTGAAGCAATGGCCCCAGTAACGAAGAAGTCTGAAGCTTGAAGACGAAGATTATTGCTTTATCCTTGCGTCCGTTCATTTGTCCCTCATTTGTCCACTCCTAGTTTGGCCGTATCTGTAATCTGTTGATGTTGTAAGACGGAATTTTGGCCTGTAATTAGCCTAGAGCAAACAAATACTTGGATAGATCAATAATCTAGTCGACAAGAACAAGAAGTAAAGCATCTTTAATCAAGCCACGTTATTACATAAAGAGAAAATTTGCTCCAATCTTATTAACTTTCCAAATTATGGCCGATAACATCTTATCTTATCTTTTTTTATCTTAGCGTATCTTTTATTATCTTATCTCTTTAATTTGTCTTTTATAATTATTATGCTTTGAAATTATTGGGGGTCATGTCCCAATAATTCACTTTATTTGTTTTGTCCTTATTTTACTTTTAAAAAAGACAAATCTTATCAAGGGACCTGTCTTGTCTGATTCGATTTTATATTTTAAATTTCTCAATTTAATTTATGTTTGAATTTCAAGATCTATAAATGACTTCCAAGTTGTAATTCAAAGGCATGTTCATCATTAGAGCGCAGCGTAGCAACGCTCTCAGGTACCGTTGCTACATGTTCGTCATGGATACCTACCCTCGAATGCAGTGACACCCTCTTCATACCATAACGACACTTCCCTCGAGCTATGCGATGCTGTCCTGCCTTCTAGATTTTGATGCTCTCAGGTCGAGAGCGCTGAAGGCAATGCAACGACGCTCTCGATTGCAGTGCCTTCTTCTATTGTTTTTCTGTGTTTTCTTTCGTTTTTCATTCGATTTTGGCTCGATTTGGTCTTTTTATCCTTTGACACTTCAATTTTGTCATAATCACCTGCAAGCCACTAGCAAACACATGAAATCTAATAAAAACATCCATAATTTAAAAGGAAAAAAAGCACTTTTTAGTGCTTTTCACCACCCCAAATTTAGAAATTTGATACTCCCGAACAAAGAAAAGAACCAAACATAGGGAATTAAGAGGGAAGTGTGCTAACGACTCATGTCTCAGAGAGTAGCATTTAAGAGCTCAAGTGTAAACATGCAAGCATATCTATATTGTTATAAACATTCAAGGTCAAATCTTGTCATCTCCCATGTGTGTATGCAGGCCTTCTTTAACTCAAAATGCTAAATGTAGCCACCTTTTTTTATCCGGCTTCATTTAAATTAATTTATTTTTAGATTAATTTTTATCTTAGTTTTTCTAATCTAATTTTGATTGTTATCTACCTTTTTTATGTTAATTTTTACCTCTTTTAACTTTTATTTTAGTTTGGTTAAAGTAACCAATTTAGTTAGGGTAAGAAAAAAAAGGGAAAAACAAAGCAAATGTGGAAAAAATTTGAATTTGGTTTTAGTTGCCTAAAATTTTTCTTCCTTTTTGAGCTTAAGGCAAGTTTGGCAAAATTTCAAAATTGAAATAAAATTCATTAAAAAGAAAATGGGCAATTGTGGAAATGACTTGCCTTTATAACTCCCTCTTCTCTCCCAAAAACCCAACCAAGCCACCACTTCCATTAACCCTCATTTTCTCTTCAAAAAACTCTAGCCTCCACACCCTTTTTTTTTCCCTCTTCTTTTCTCATCAAACACTAATCCCTTATTTCTCAACAAAAACCCTTGAGAACCTCCATCCATAACAACCCAAAATCCTCATTTACTCTTCCAAACAAAAAACGTAGCAACTATACCCAAAATCCTCTTTTCTTTAGAAACCCCAGAGCCTTCATCCTTACTTACAACAAGGGAGTTTGGCATTCTTGTTTCCAACTTTGCTTTTCATTCTTCTTCTTCTACCTCTTCAAGTAACTTGAGAAAAAAAAGTGCTAAAAGTGTTAGATATTTTGCTACTATTTTTGTTTTTTTATTAGTTATTTGTATATATTATTATTATTATTATTATTATTATGTAACTGTGCCAATGTGTCTTTAACTTTTCATTTTTTTAGTTTGTTTTATTTTACTACTTGCTGTGTCATTTATCTTCTTTTTTTTTTCAAAATTTTATTGTTATTTATTATTATTATTGTTATTATTATTATTATTGTTATTATTATTTCTTTTCTTGGGTTTATCTTTTTATATTCTTTATTTGGCCTTTTTCTTGGTTTTTATTTGTCTATTTTATCTTAAGTATCACACTTAATCATTTTATCTTTCAAGAATTTTGTTTTGTCACTATTCTAATAAATTCATTTGTGTTTTAATTAAGTAATATTAGTCTAATTTTCTTAATCTTTATTTGTTTTTTCTAAAAAAACTCCGACAACAGATTCTAGAAATATTTGGGAGTCCGATTTTTTAGAATCTTGAGGTGAGGAAATCGATTCTTTGGGAATCCGAGATCGATTTCCAATATGTTTTATTAGATGTTTAATATATTTGTAAATATCTTTGCTTATTTATTTATGGCTTTAAATGCATTATTAAATTATATATTTTATCAATGTAACTTTATATATATGTCCTTTTTTTTTTTTTGTAAAATTTATCTAGCATTTTAAGTTTATTTCCAAATCATTAATATTTAACCCGTTTGAATTTTGTTAAAGAAGATGTTTTAATTTTTTTTTTCTTTTAAAAAAAATATTTTCAAAAGGTTTTCCTTGAAATTTCCAGCGACGGAGTTTAGAAAATTTGGAAGTCTGATTTCTAAAATTCTTGAGGTGAGGAGTCGATTCTTTGGGAGTCTGAGATTTGTTTAAACGACGGAGTTTAGAAAATATGTTTTATTAAATTTTATTATGCCCTCTTATGTTTGCTTAATTTATTATGATGCATCTTTAATTATGTTTTTCTTATATAATGTTCATATTAAGTCTTATTTGATTTCTAATTAAAATTTCCCAAAGTTTTTAAATCTTTCCAATTAAAATTTTTCAAACTTTTAAAATTTTTCTAATTTAAATTTTTCTAAGTTTTTAAAAATTTTTCACAAGGCTCTTTCTAAATCATTTAAATTTCTTTTCTTTAAAATTACACATTTTGTGTTTTCAAACATTCAAGAATTAATCCATGATTTCAAAAGGTTTTCTAATCAATTATTTTTCTAATAACTTGTTTTTAAGACTGTTTTCCTTAAAAAAGAAAGTCCTATGATAGGCTTTAGGATATTTGGGAGTCCGATTTCCTAGAATTCTTAAGGCGAAAATCACATCTTTGGGAGTCCGGGATTTGATTTCAAAAAAAAAAAAAGAATTTAATTAATGTTTCTTAAAAAAAAAACTTTATTTATTTAAAGACTATCCTATGACAGATTTTGAAAAAATGTAATAACTTCTCACTTTCTTGAAGTGAGGAAATTTTCCTCAATTATAATGTAGTAAAATTAACATAAGTTATTCCACTTATTTTATGAGATTATTGCTTCAAATATTAGAGTAATGAGTGGCAAAATAAGACATTATTTTTTTAAAAAAGAACAATTAAAGAATATTTTTCAATTCAAGATTTAAAATTTGGCCACCATTTTTTAAACGGGTGTTGTGGGGTGTTAACACCTTCCTCATACAAAAATGACTCCCGAACTCAACTTTAATTTTCGCAGACCATTTTTGTTTTTTAAATTAAAAATTGTTTATTTTACTTCGGTGTCCAGTCACATCGTAAAAAAGATCGGTGACGACTCTTGTTTATTTTCTTTTAAAATTAACCCTTTTCGAGGATGTCGGCCGCTCCGCATTGTCTCAAGCATGTTGCGACACTAAAACCCAAATTAGGACTTAAGAGAGCTTCTTCAGTTTTCCCCTACTCTAGCTCATTGTTCGTTATTTATTTCTTATTTGAATTAAGTTGTTTCTTAGCTTGTTGCACAAAATAGATTTTAACATTTTTGTACAAGGATGCGTCGAAAATTACTCTAAATGTGCTCATGCTTAAGCAAGTTTTCCTATAAAGACCCAAGTATAAGTATTTATAGGTATCCTGGTGAGTCCAGGGTCGAACGCAGGGATTTGTGATAACTAGGCGCTGAGATTATAAGCCTGACTATGCGGTGAACTATACATGTAATATATGCAATTGTTTGTTGTGTAAAACTATACATTAAGAATGAAAAGAATTTCCTACTACTAATAATGAGGTGGACGCGGTGATGGTTAGTCATATGTCATTTAGTGTCAGATAGCATGCGTTGAGAATGAATGGAACCATGCGATAGGAGTTAATGCAAGAGTCAGTTGTTACCTAAACCTTCTGAGTACAATTTCATACCTACAAACTGCAATTGTGAATCTATCTCTTGATGTTTCAGCGCCACATTAATCTTATTTCTAAGACGCATGGTAAGTTTGCGTTGGCAAAAGATGAACTACATCTCTGCAACTCATCTAGTCTTAATAAATGCTAAAGATTAACTATCCACTCTCTCAAGCTCGACAGTTATGCTTACTACTTGTGTTTGTCAGACAAAGTCATGCAAGCTAAAGATATGCATTAATCAAGATGTAATATGCTCAGAATTGCTCAAGAAAACTAACTCTTAACATCAACTCATTGATTCAAACATGGTGTAAGGTGTTCAGTATAAAGATAGATGAAAAAGAATAGTCAATCAAACTCATATTAAGCGAATAAGTCATTCTCTCGAATGTCATTAACAAAATATAAGCAAGAAGGAGAAAAATGGAAATAAAACAAAAATGAAGGGCGTCAAGCCGCCACTGGCAATGTCTTGCTTCATGGAGGCTTTAGATGGTCGCTATCTGATACATAAATTCCATAAGATGAATGTTCTCACTCACTGGGAGATGACTCTGAAAATGCTCAGAATCTTTCTCTCAGAAGAGCTCGAAATGGAGGCTGGTTATGGTGAGGGAGAAATAGTGCAGAGATTTCGCCTCTTGAACTCCTCTCCCTTTTTTAAGAAGCTTTTGGGCTATTTATAGGCGTCAAAAGGTTGATATCATGATGACCTGACACCTTTGCATTAAATTTCACCTATGCTGCATAGACTTTTCAGATTTGTCAGCCTATTTGTTCTGCCATGATCTTGATAGGTTGCTACTCTTTTTCGTAATGACATGACAGCTGCTTGAGCATGCTTGAGTTTCTTCTTCGACGCATGGTCTTCAACGCATGACCTCACCGCATAGGCTCGACGCACGTTCTCGCAGCAGCTTCATCTCTTCGTACTTGGTTGTTCCCACTTCTTTTCTTCTTAACCCTGCGTTAGGAACAGAAGCTTATCGTTTTTCAGGCATTTTTCTTTTGCAAGTAGTGACAACTCATGTTGATACATTTTTCATCATTTAACTACCAAAATCATGCGTTTAACTCCAAAGTTACTCTAATTAAATCAAATAATGACTATAATAACTTGTATTTCTACAAGTTATCACTCATGCATCAATCTTCAAGAATCCACACATTTCAAGATAGTAATATGTCCACTAAGGTGCCATACAATTATTTTTTCATGGGCCCTAAATTTGCATTCTTTTACCTAGGGGTATTAGCTTTCACACATTCACCGTAGGGTCTCGTACCTAGTCAATTCTCAGGTGTCCTTACTGATTACAGCAAAGGTAGCTCTTTTTACCCCTATCCATGCATACTCGTTACAAGTTTAACATTTTGACTAATATAAAGATAGTCATTAGAACTCATATATTTTTGTGCGCACTCTTTTTTCTTCAAAGGCATAAATAATATTTTCTTCTTCCTTAGTCTAACATTACAAACCCTCATGCATTTCAACTCTCTAACCTGTGGGGCCTCTCAGAGTGAAAACAAATACACACAACTTAATCCTTTACCTTTTCTTCCTTTTCTATGACCTTCGTGGGTTCATCTTCTAAAATAGGCTCCTAGATGGTCTCATTCACCTCCTGCTCCTCATCCTCATCATCCATCAAATGGGTCAACAACTTCTTCCACTCCTCAAGGTTAAGGCTTTGCACTCCTCCTTTGAATTCTTCTCGGGGCAACTAGGAAACTTACTCTTTTGCATCGTTTGAAGAGAAGTGGCTATTTGACTAATTTGCACCTCAATGTCATGAATAGCCTTGCCTTGACTTTGCATGGTGTTCTCTAGTGCGGTGGTCCTTCCTTTAGATTCTTTGATAAACTCTACCATCAAGTCCTCTATGTTGGACTTCTTCCATGGACCTACATTAGAGAAACAAGGAGGACCTTGCAAAACATTCCTATTATTAACATAAGAAAAATTTTCATGGTTCTTCAAGCTTGGATGGTAATGAGTTGGAAGTTGTTGTTGTTGGTGGCTTCTATAATGTCCTCTATCAACATAATTGATCATCTCATTATCTCCTTGCTCGAACTCTTTTTGGGTAGCCATCTCCATAGCCATGGCAGCTAAGGATGCTATAGATGGTGGTCTCACTTGAGCTTGGCCCCCTGTGGTCAATTTCGAAAGAGCATTAATAATGGAAGCCATTTGAGCTTTTAAAGAATTTACCTCATCCACCTGATACAATCCGACGGGCTCTGGGATAGTTGTGGAAGAGTTTTTACATGGCCAATTGTAAGATGTGTTGGCCAAGTCTTCAAGTATGGTATAGGCTTCTTCAGCGGTTTTAAAAAGGATAGAACCTCCGGTTGTGGCATCTAGGATAGATTTTGTGGAGCTAGACAATCCATTGTAGAATAATTGGATTTGCAACCAATCCAGATAGCCATGTTGAGGACACCGTCTCAAGAGATCCTTGTACCTCTCCGAAGCCTCATATAATTGCTCATCTTCTTGTTGGTAGAATGTGCCAATCTCCGTTCTCAACCTTTGGAACTTAGCTGGTGGAAAATATTTATTTAAGAAAGCTTGAGCCAAGATCTCCCATGTAGTGACACTTTCTGATAGTATGGTTTCCAACCAATCCTTTCCTTGGTCCTGTAAAGAAAAAGGGAAAAGCCTTAGTTTTATAGCATCATTAAAAACTTCTTTCATCTTTACCGCCCTGAATATCTCTAGGAAAGATCGAAGGTGCTTATGAGGATCTTCATTTGTTCTTCCTCTAAAAGCAAGCTCTTTAGCCATTTGAATCAATCCCAATTTTAGCTCAAAGTTGTCGACGTTGATGGCACGTTCACAATGTTGGGTTGATTTTTCGGTAATGCTGGTTGAAAGTAATCTCGAATTGCCTTAGGTATCTTTTCTGCCATCTCTCCAGTGGGATTGTGTTGAGCTCTTAGATTCCTTCTTAATGTCCTATCAATCTCAGAATCAAAAGGAAGAATATTAGTATCATCACGAGGCATAAACCGTCAAAATTAGCAACAAGGAAATAATGTACAACTCAAATTAAGATCTATCAACTCTTGTGAATATTAAGCAATAAAAACCGTTCTTTGGATCACCGATAACGACGGCAAAAACTTGATGCAGGCTGCAAGTGCACGAGTCAAGTTATAATATAAAATGGTTAAAGTTCGAATATTGTTCCATTGAGGATCCAATTGACAATTCAAATTATTTAGCTATTCTAGAGTTCACTCAATTTTATTTGAGGATTCGACTTCAAGTTTGTGATTGAGAAACAATAAAGAAAGCAAGTAAAGTTGGAAAACAAGAGCCAAAGAGAGTTCTAGGGTAATGAATCCTTGTTTAACCATTATACAACATTATAGGGTCCATGAGATTGAATGCAATTCATATGCTTAAGCATAGAAACATAAATTCGAATTATTTTTCATAAAAAACAACATTTTCTCATGCAACTTAATTGATTACTAACGTCTTGAAACCAAGTTAAATTACATGGCATCAATATTAGTCTTTAGCAACTTTCATTATTAACCTAACTATTTCCATCAAATATTTATAACGATTCATTGTTATAGATTTGATTAGCCATGCAATTTCTCAAATCAAACATCTAACCTAGAAAACTTTGAGGGCCAATTAACAACAATTAAACACAGTAACAATGAAAAACATATTTATTACAACAATCCATAAGAAGTCTATAACATTAGCATAACTTCATAACCAATTCATCAATACCCTAAAACTAAAGAGTTTAGCCACTCATAGCTTTAGACAACATGTTCAAGACAATTTTCAAGATAAAGAGAGTGTAAAGAAAGGAAAATTCTACTGTATAGAAGCTGATTGAGGAGGAATCGCCAAGACTTCCTTGATTTTCACGTCGAAAACTCGAACGGGCACCAAATTCTCTCTCAAACACTTTGCTCTCTTTCTTGCAGCCAACTCACTCTTTGAGGCTCTCTAGTGTCTTATTAGGGTTGCTAGAAACCCCTCAATTTATAGACTTGGCTGCCCAAAATTCTTTCTAAAATTGCAAATTTTTAATTTAGAAAGCTATTGTCGCTGCACTATTGGAGAGCGCAGCGACACTGTCCGTCATTAAAGTGCAGTGTAGCAACGCTCTCGGGTACTGTCACAACACTGTCCGTCATGGATGCCTACCCCTGAGCTCAGCGACGGGACACTGTCCTACCTTCTAGATTTTGATGCATCGCTGCGCTGCCTTACCTCTAGGGTTTTTCCGCATTTTCTTCCATTTTTCGCTTGGTTTTGGCTCAGTTTGGACTTTTTATCCTTTGACACTTAATTTTTGCCATGATCACTTGACAACCACTAGCAAACACATGAAATCTAATAAAAACATCCCTAATTTAAGAGGATAAAAAACACTTTTTTTCATTGTGTCTAATTCTTCCCTTTATAAATTGGAGAGGGTTGCATAGACCAAAACACAAATCACTCAAGCAAGAGCCTTAGGTTTTCAAACAACCCTATTCTTTATATTCTCCTTTTGCTTTCATGATTTTTTCTATTTGCCCGCAAATGCTCATGTATTTTCTATTTCGTCTAGCATAATAGTTTTCTTCACGCTCATTGCTTGTGCCCCTGTTGGTGAGAAAAAAAAAGCATAGTTTTCTGGTTTTTCCTCTGCCATAAAGTCTTCATGATTTTTTTTTTTTTGTTGCATTTGTGCCATAGTATCCATTTGTAGCCTTCATGGGGGCACCATCTTACTAAGTCAACATAGATGTGAAGCTGGGTTCACATGCTATCACTTATATATGTATAGCATGGTTCCATTTTATATATTGTGCTTCATACTTCTTTTTCCTCTTTTGCTTTTTGTTTTAATGTTTATTTATTTATTTTCAATTTAAAGCTTCATACATTGCTGAATGTGTATACATATTTTTCTGCCACTCTTCATGCACATACATATGCATATTTTGCATTTTTTTCAACTTTGAATTCTTTTTAATGTTTCACTTGTTTTTCTTTCTTTTTCTTAAGGGACAAATCTTCTGTCGAACGATCGATCTTTGTTCGCAATCCAAGAGGGAACACATTCAAGACCTTTCTTTTTTTTTTTTTTTTTTTTGTT
>QLSR01000002.1:1341804-1390542 GCA_031780015.1 Citrullus colocynthis | reverse complement strand
AAAAAAAAAAAAAAAAAAAAAAAAAAAAACAAAACAATAATAATAACAACTTTCTTTGATAGTTTTCTTTATAGAATAAAATGAAACAAATGAAAGATCTACTTTTTAGTGGGGAGAAGGGGCATAACCAAAGATACATGTAAGTCTATTTGGTTTGCGAAAGATCTAGTAAAAAATAACACATTCATGATTGAGTTCAACACAACACATCCATGTCAACTATAAATTCAATATTGAATCTTGTTAGATCTTATACTCTACCACTAACTATTGGAATAATACTTAGGACAATTATCTACCAATACAATCATTAAAATTCAAATTTGGGGGCATAAACAAATGAAGCATGTAATTCTATCTGGTTTGTGAAAGATTTAGTAAAAACCAACACATTCATGATCGAGTTCAACCCAATACATCAAGTCAACTATAAATTCAATATTAAATCTTGTTAGATCTTATACTCTACCACTAACTATATAGATGTTATACTCTACCACTAACTATAAATTCAATATATTGCAATAATACTGAGGATAACTTATCTATCAATTCAATAAGTAAAATTCGAATTTGAAATGGAGATGTCACTATCGAAACATATAACAAATACAAGAAATTTAATTCAACTCGTAATATATTCTAGAGGCAAACAAATGAGTATAAAAATCACTTTAAGATCCTTTGTGTCACAAAACCAATCAAAATGATCGTAAAACGTGTCTCAATGACAATATGATTAATCAAACAACTTTAAGTTCCTCAAAATTGTCCAATGACACTTCTACTCTCAAAACAAACTAAAAAGTGTCTAAACTAGTGTCACTTTACCTCTCAAAACCACGTAAAATACTCTTGAAAAAGGGTATAAGTGTCCATTTGACTATAAAAATGATGTAAAAAATTCCTAAAAAGTGTCTTGCTCAAAAAACAGACCGAAGACGTTCGAGTTATTGGCTCGTCAATGACACTTTCACACTCTAAACAAACTAAAAAGTGTCTAAGTGTCACTTTTGGCCCCTAAATAATTTTCATAAGAGTGCATACATTTCATTTTGACTCTCAAAATCATGCAAAATGTTCCAAAAAAGTGTCTTGAATCATACTTTGACTTTGAATACAACATACAAATTCTTAAGAAGTGTTTAAGTAACATTTTAATTATGAAAATTATGTAAAAAGTTTCTACAGACACTTTTAATCTCGAAACAAACTAAAAAGTGCCTAAACCTCACTTTGATTCTCAAAACCACCTAAAATATTCTAAAAACTAGCTAAGTTAGAGGATCTAACTTCTAGGAGGGGACCATTAGATTACCTACTGCGTAGTTAGGTTAAACACTCCATTGCCTGTGCTTTTCTAAATATTTACCAAAAAAAAAAAAAAATCATTTGTTGAGCATTCAACTTGCACAATTAATTATTTACAATGAAAATCAACACATGAAGAACTAACATGACTAAACGAAACTCAAGGCTTTTGTTATTAATTTAATGCACACTTAACACTTCATAAATTTGCAGTTTGAAGTTTAATTTTGCAGTTTTTTTTTCCTTGACGAATAAATTGAAAATCATTAATGAAGAGAGTTGCATTCAATAATTTTAATGGTTGCCTTAAAGAAGATAAGTTATAATGCAAAACTGCTAATGAATTAATCTCAACCACTATATAAACTCTCTTCTACTGCAATTTGTTTTCAACCACTCTTTTCTTTCTCTCTGTATAATTTTGAGGGTGTGGATCTTCCTTTTAAGGCTTTGGAGATCCTTTTTTTCTTCTGTTATTTTAACAAGTTTAAGGACACTCCTAGGTCGACATATTATTTATAAAGGTAATATTATCATTACTACATTTCAATCAAAATAAGTTGTGAATTCATTTTGTCTCTGTTAACCGATGGATTATGGTAAGTTTGTTATGACAGGACTTTTGAAATTAATAATGGAATACCAAATATTCTTTTTGATTTTCATTGTTGCTTTCATCCCAACCACTTTGGGTCATAAAGCTACAATAGGGAAAATTGTGGTTGATGGAACCAGAAAAATAGCAGAAACTGATGAGAATTTCATTTGTTTCACTATGGACATTTGGCCTCATGATGAGTGTAGTCAACCCAACCTTTGTGCTTGGGATGGTCATGCATCAATGCTGAATGTGGTGAGAATAATAATCCTTGATATTAAAAGGAATTAGATTAAGAAAGCAATTATTCATAGTATTTTATTAATCTTTTTGTTTTGTTTAATTATTAGGATTTGTCTCTTCCTATCCTTAACAAAGCTGTCCAAGGTTTGGGTCCTTTTAAAACTAATCAATCCTCCTTGGTTATATTGATACATTAATGGTTTGTATGATATTAGGTTTCAGACCATTAAGAATTAGAGTAGGAGGAACCTTGCAAGATAGGTTGATTTATGATGTTGGAGAAGGTTTCAAGGGCCATTGTCAACCATTTCAAGCAGACAAGGATTTACTATTTGACTTTTCAGAAGGATGTTTGTACATGGAAAGGTGGGATGATTTGAACAACTTCTTCAACAATACAGGGTATATGTTACCTTAATCTTTACTTTTTACATCTTTTCTTGCTTTTCTTTCTTTCATCTCTCCATTTTTTTCTTATATATTTATAAATATAACAGAGCCATTGTAACTTTTGGGTTAAATGCTCTCTTGGGTAAGCACAACACAAAAGGAATTCAGTGGGAAGGAGATTGGAACTTCACTAATGCTGAGGCTCTCATTAAATACACAGTGGACAAAAATTATCAAATCAATTCATGGGAGTTTGGTATGTTAAATAATAGGAATAAATGTCAATTCTCTTGGTTGGGTCGAATATAAATATAACTTTGGATAATCAGTGGGCGTGGGTGGGTGAGTTGGAGAATGACTTTTTAAAAACTACTTTTTGTAGCTTTCATAACTTAGCTTCACTTCAACGGATATTGGCAAAAAGTGGATAAGAAAGCAAAAAAATTTAGAGTGAAAATTATGCTTTTAGACTTAATTTTAAAAAACTAAAAACTAAATAACATATTTAAATTTTATTAGCACAACAAAAATGATCCTCTTGCTCATGAAATAGATGGTCATCTCTATATATTTGATGGTGATGGAAGAAGCATATGTGATTATTGCAATATGTAGGAAATGAATTGGCTGGACCTAACAGTATTGGTGCAAGTATTACTGCTTCACAATATGCAAAAGACCTAATGAAGCTTCGAAAAATCGTAGATCGTTTGTATAATAATTCCCAACAAAAACCTCTGATTGTGGCACCTGGTGCTTTCTTTGATGATAAATGGTACAGTGAACTTGTTACTAAAACTGGATCAAACATTGTCAATGCTCTCACTCATCATATCTATAACATGGGTGCAGGTTAGCTTATAAATTTCTTTTTAATTGATATTTTTCTCTACCATTTAATGTAAATATTATTATAATGAACTAATTAATTAATTAATTAATTAGCTCTTATGATTTAACTAGGTGATGACCCCAAATTGATTTATAGGTTTGTTAATCCAACATACCTAAGTCAAGTATCAAACACATTTAAACAACTTGAGAACATAATTGAAAAGCATTCTCCTTGGGCTTCTGCTTGGGTTGGAGAAGCTGGTGGAGCCTATCAAGGTGGCAGTCCTCACATTTCTGATGCATTTATCAATAGTTTTTGGTAAAATATTTTTTATTTTTTACATTTTATTTCTTTAGTTTTTTCCCCCATCCATTTTATTTATATATACATATATGAATATATGAATTGAATAATAGGTACCTTGATCAACTTGGGATGGCCTCTTTGTACAATACCAAAGTATATTGTAGGCAAACTTTGATTGGTGGATATTACAGTGTCCTCAAAGCTAAAACTTTAGTTCCTACACCAGATTACTATGGGTAAGATTATTAAATTTATAAAAGTCAAATGTGTGTGCAAGATGATCTCGACACTCACGGATATTAAAAAAAATAAAAAAAATCTTTGTTCACTTGGTATATTTTTGTTTTGTTAGTGCGCTTCTCTTCCACCGACTTATGGGTCCAAGTGTTCTTAAAGTGGATAATAATGTCTCTTCTTATCTTCGCACATATGCTCATTGTTCAAGAGGAGGAGTAAGAATCCCCTTTTAAAAGTAGAAAAATAAAATAAATATGTGCATTAAAATTGATCATTTGAATTGATTATATGATGTTCTTGTAGTCTGGCGTAACCTTGCTTCTCATCAATTTGAGCAATACAATTGAGTTTACCATCAAAGTTGAAAGCCACATGAACTTGAGTTTGCATAATAGCAATCTCAAAAGATCAAAAGGCTCCAATTTAAAGCTTGATCCAAAAGTCAAAGATTCAAATCCGACAGCACAAAGAGAAGAATACCATTTGACCCCAGAACATGGTTTAGTTAGAAGCTCTACGGTGCTTTTAAATGGGAAACGATTGGAGCTTACAAAAGAGGGAGACTTGCCAAATCTTACGCCTATCTATCGTGAGAGTAAGACTTCTATAAATATTGCTAATTGGTCCATTGCTTTCATTGTCATTCCTGACTTTGTAGCTGTAGGCTGCAAGTGAAATTCCATTTTTNCATTCACATCGAAAATGGTGCCATCACTTAAAGACTTAACGGCAATTTGATTATTGGACTTAATGATTTTGCTTTCTATTTATATTTTTTGACGTAGCGTCATGAAGTATATTTGTGAGGCCGGAACAATGTGGTTAAGTAATCAGGCTCTCCATTTAGTTCAAAATATTATAGTTTTTATCTTTAATTTTGAGTAGTTTTTTTTTTTTTTTTCTTTTCAATTAAGTCTATCGGTTTTATAATGTTATAAACCTTTGATATTTGAATTTATTTGAATTTATTCTTAGGTTTCAAGTGTAAATTAAAAAAACAAAAAAACTCCTAAATCTCATTGATATTGTCTGAAAAAAATGATCTCAACGGTGAAATTGTAACATTTTGAAATATAAGAACTAAATTGAAACCAAGAGACCAAATTGAAATAAAGTTCAAATTTGAATCGTCAAATTGTATCCTTACAAAATTTAGATACTGAATGGAAACTACTCAAAATTAAATAACTAAAAATGTAACATTTTGAAACTTATGAACCAAATAGAAATTAGACTAGAAACTAAGAGACCAAAATATACATTTTTCATTAAAAAAAACTTCACAATTACTATATAAAATAATTTAATAAGAAAAGAAAAAAAGAGATAAATCAAGGAAAATTATTATAAATAAAAAAATACCAAACTATTTACAAATATAGCAAAATTTTGCTTTTTATCTGTTATAGACCGCGATAGACCAAAACAAACATCTAGATGTCTATCTAGGTCTATTGATAGATGTTTATTGATAGATGTTTATCTGGTCTATCGCGATACAGATAAAAAGTAAAATTTTATTATATTTGTAATTATTTTTAACCTTTTTTTATTTTTAAAAGTATTCCGTAAATCAAAGAGTTAATAAAAAAATTAAAAAAAAGAAATAAAGAAAGAAAGATAAAAACCGTAATGGATTGGAAGTTAAGGGAAAGATGAAAAACAGAAAAAGAAAAAAAAAATAGGTGAATGCACTAAAAGACAAAAATAGTAAAAAAAACAATTTTCCTAAATAATTTCCGAACAACCCTTTTTCCTCATTTTTTTTTCTAAAAAGAGTTTTTTTTTTTTTTTTTTTTCTAATTAACCCTGACAACTACCCATGATAATTTAGGTAGACTCATATTTCGGTAACTACCATGCCACTACATAGATAACTACTTATGATAACTTAGGTTGACCCACATTTTGGATAACTGCTAACTCTCCACTACATGGATAACTACCCATGATAATTTAGGTAACTACCAACTCCCCATTACATGGATAAATACCCATGATTAATCTCTCTATTTTTCCAACTTCACATAACACAACTCAAACTTATATATTTCATAGTGTGGGACGGAGGAATTTACACCCGATAATTATCTCTTCAATAATACACTAATCATTACCGTGTGTACAACAATAACAATTATCAATTACTTACATTATATGAATCAATATTAGAAATCAAAATTTCTAACAAATACTACTGCTACTATTATTATTAAGTTAGTGAAATTATCTTAATTTTTTAATTGAAAGTGAAATTAGCTTAATTAATTGATAAACTATTATCATTTATCACTGTCTATTAGTGATAGACACCGATAGACACCACTGAAAGATGTCAATCGATGTCTATTGTTATCTATCACGAATAGACAGTGACATTTTGTTATTTTTGTAAATATTTTCAGCAATATCATCATTGAAAACAATTATCAAAAAAAAAAAAACATTGAAACCTACATGAAATTTAACAAAAATTAGAGTTTTGAAATTCAAAACATATAAGAAGTAGTCAACTTTCATGTATAGAGAATTCTTTTGGGAGGACAAAAGAAAATTGCATTTTCTTTTAATTTTCTTTGGACTTTAGAGGGCCTTCTTTGCAATTCTTGATCATTCTTAGAAAAGTAAATAAAAAGTTAGGTCTCATTTAATAGCCTTTAGTTTTTGGTTTTTAGTTTTTAAAAATTAAGCCTATAAACACATCTTTCACTTCTTTATTACCTCTAAATTTCTTTTTTTATAATTATCTAATTCTTACATATGTTTTCAGAAACAAAGCCAAATTTTGAAAACCAAAAAAAAGAATTAGTTTTTAAAAAGTAGTTTTTATTTTTGAAATTTGGCTAAGAATTTAACTATTTTACTACTTAAGAAATATGCAAACTATTGTAAGAAAATGTGAGGAAATATACTTTATTTTCGAAAACTAAAAACAAAAAATGAAATGACAACTACCAAGCGAGGCACTAGATTCTAGATAACAAGAAAAAAGACCCTTGGCTTGTTGTTTTTATTTTAAGGCTCTTTTTATATTTTAGTTCATGTACCTTTCAAAAAGTCAAATTTGGTTTTGGTATTTTTCTTAATAAATCTTCGAATTATTTCTCATTATTGAAAATTAAAGGAACCCTACCACACACAGATAATGTTACTTATGTCACAACAAGTCACAAAACAAAATGGACTTGTTTAGCAAGTCAAAAGAGAAGGATTAATACCAAGATTGGTAATCCAATTTGGTGCATAATCACCTACATCTGAGGGCAAGGTGCCCATGTAAAGATAATTTCACTAATAACAAAGTTAAGCAATTACAACAATATACTTATTTGTAATGACTCCTCAAGAACATTGACACTCTCTTAGCTCAACTCTCTAACTGACACTAAAACTCCCCTTGAGTTTAAGGCTCCCTCTTTATGAACTTAGACTCCCCCTAAGTATGAGTGCATTAGTGAAAGTATATTTAGGCTCCCCCTAATCATGAGACTCCTTCTCCAAATGATCATCTTCCCTAAAAAAGCAAAGGCCTCTTCATTCAACTAGCTTACGCTCCCCCTAAGCCGCAATTTCTCTTCATGATGGAGAATCAATTAGATCAACATAAGTCTTGGTTGGGCATAACAATAGTTACAGCACACGCTTCTTTAATCACTCAATTCAATATGTTTCAGCACACAGTCTCCGAACACAAAACTTAATTCAAGAATAATCTCTTCTACACAAAATCACCACATGCCTCAAAGCAACGCCCCAACCTTAAATACGCAGAGCAGAAAACACACAAAACTACCCTAGTTACCAAAACAGGTGCGAATCGAAAAAAACAAGAAATCTGCCAAAAGAGAACAGATAGAATTTTCCAAATATGGAAAAAATATATTGCAGAATTTGCATTCGTAAAGATAAGAGATAGCCAGATAACACAAATGCAAAGACATCCTAAATAACATCTGTCACTCTTAAACAAGTATTACTAAGCAACAACTCTAACAAACTCCTCCTTTGGCAAGATTTTTTAAGATAAGACAAACCAACCACAATCACCATAAGCAACCAAAAAAATTTCAAAGACAAAGCATTCAGCAACACAAGTATATTGCCAAGTCTGTAAACAAAACTGCAACTAGTCAAGCATCCTCATTCACACCAGTAGTATCCCCAGAAACATTGCTTGCATCATGCTAGGAAGACGATCCACGAAGCATTTGCAGCATCTCATCAACCTCTACTTTTCGCTCAGTCAATCGAGACCAAGCTCCTTAGACTCATTTCCTAGCACATGGACAGTCTTCTTACCATAGGGAGTATTCAAGAAAGCTCGACGTTGACAAGCATCAACTTCCAGAATAGCATAATGCACAAGACCAGGAACATGTTTACCCTGATACAGTTTGTAACTGAAGGGTAAGACAGGAGGAGTAGGACCAAAGGATTCAGAAGGTAGTAAGATATTCGAGTTTGGATTGGTCTCTGACTTATTGATCTGAAGGCTAGCGAGCTTGTACTCAAATCAGGGGAGATCAGTCTTCAATTTGCAAATGACGAAAAGACAATCAACTTGGTGAAGAAGAGACAATCAATTCGTTGGAGAAGAAATGCTCAATCTGTTGAAGAAGAGATACTTAATTTGTTGAAGAAATCTTCTAGTCTTTGAATCTTCTAAATTCTGAATGTTGAAATTTTTTGGATTTTCTAACTTCTCTGATTTCTAAATATCTGACCTCCTTCTAAAAAACGAAAGGTGACCTCTTCTATTTATAGAGTTTTGGGAGGCCCTATATGGACTTGGGCTTGGTTGACTTCGGACCCAACTTTTGAGCTTGGACTTAAATTAATCTATTTTTAAATATATTTTTATTTATGTTTTATGACATAGCTTAGATCCCAATCATCATGTGGCATAATTTGATTGGAAGAGTTGACATTGCCCAGTGGATCAATACTTAGACAAATTGCGTTATTTGATTGGCTAACTTTTATGTCTTTTAATTTAATTTAAGAACACATTCAAATTGTGATTCCTCCTTAGGTTGATAGATCAATGTTCTTCATCATCGATAACAAATTACAAGCCCAACTAACTTATATAATCTCAATCAAGTTTGTCAGACAATCATGAAAATATATAATCAAGAATTATGTAAAAATCAGAGAAGAATCCAAGAACATTAATAAGAATTATAATTATTGATCTAAAATCTCATAAGTTAATAATTGAAAGGGGAAATCACTCTACACCTAATCTAGTACAAGTATTTTAGACCAACATCAACATAATAGACATTGAGGTATCGTCACGATACATAAAAAACTCAAAAGGCAGAAGAAAATAGAGAGAAACAATGTAGGAATTAGCTAGTATCGGATATGCAAACCCTAGGTTGCTAAATGATATATTAATAAAATTTGACCTATCATTGTAGTGCTATAGCACAGCACCGTGGCATGTGGACAAATGTGCGCGACATGACTAGTGTTGTGGCGTTATAGGATAGTGTTGCGGCGCTCTCGGCAAATTCCAAAGGCATTTTCCTAAATTTTGTTTGGTTGAGAACTTTATTTTGGTCTGTTTTAGCTCCATTTTGGCTCTAACTCCCTGAAAGCACTAAAAAATTTATATCTCACTTCGCTTAATTCGGGATCGTTCTTACCTTTTTACGAGTTTACTTCCTGATTTCGACAAGATGGAGCCTTCGGGACGTTTGCATGCATTTCAGGCTTAAACAAAATAATTAACGGGCAAATCGACCCAACTTTTCGAGCAAAATAGAGTAAGAATGCAGCAAGCAGCCTGGCACTGCGGCGCTAGCACGACGGCATCATGCACTTTTTCCAAAATGTGCGCGATTACGTTTTAAAGGCAGCGCTGCAACACTGCACTATAGTGCCACGACGCTATGGATTTTGATGAACTTTCCACCGCACGCAAGCACCGCAGCACCGCAGTGCTTTTATTGGGATTGGTGTGTCCTACATCTCTTGGGTCTTGTAGTTTTGTAAATTGTATATTTTATATATTTAATAAAGTAAGAAGTTATCTTATATATTTTATGCATTAACTCAATCCAATAAACTCAGATTCTATGGTTATTTTATGTAAACTTAAACATGTATGTGGTCGACATACAAGGTTAGATCATGTTTAAGTAATAACCAAAAAGGTCTATAGTATAAGAATAAGGTTACGTGCCTTATAATGGTAACATTACGGATACAAACCACTTTGTAATTGTTACAAGGAGTTGTAAAGTGTTACAAACGATTTTATCATGTGAAAACATGTGAGTGGGGGTATCCTATGCAAAGAGTTTGTATAAGACCGGACTGCAAAATGTTTAACTTCGTAACGTCGTTAATCGTAGAAATTAGCATTTCATAGGATGACTGTAGGTAACTCGACCTAAATCCTGAGTGAGCTATGAACTCCTGCTATGAGGGCAATCCTTTGATCTGTATGGATGAAAGTGGCCACATCGTTGATTCAATAAGCCTACCATTTTGGGAATTTGTCTGATTAGGGAGTTGAAAACATATCTTCACAAGATGGAATTCACTCCTCCTCGTGTTTAGGGTAAGTAGATAAATTACTCCTTTCAGGATTGATTTCGAGTCTTTAACAATGAGGCCTCACCCTCTCACTAGCCTGAGAGAGTTTTTAGTTTATAGTTGGACTATAAACAGTTTGTTCATTAGAGGGATTAGTGGTACGTAAGGAGTTAGATATAACTACATGAGTAAAATGATAATTTGACCCAGCTGTAATTATGAGTAACTTGTGAAGGGTCGATTTACTATTGATTAGTAAATTACGTGGATACAGAAATATATCTATAATGTGAAGAGTGTAACTGTAAGTTTTTAGTGAAGTGACTTATAGTTAATGAATATTGATTAATCTAATTAAAGAGTTTAGTTGATTAATCTCATATCATTGGAGCTTCTAATTATAGGTCCATAAAGTCCCGTTGCTAGCTCATAAAGAATTAGTATTAGAATTGAACTTTTTGGTTAGTTTAAAATGTTCAAATTAATAACGAAATTAATCATATATGATACAATTAGTATAATGAATATAGATACACTATAATATAAAGTTTATTTTGAATGAGATTTAAAAATTCTACTTTATATTATAAGAGAGATGAATATTTAAATGAGATTTAAATATTAATTATATGAATGAGATTCATATAAAAACTATAGGTTAAAATCAATATGAATGACATTTATATTAAAATTATAGGTTATGTGATAGAAGGTTTATTTAAATATGATTCAAATTTAAATTAAATATGAGATATTTAAATAATTAATTAATTAATTTTATTTAATTATATTTATTAAATATGATTTAGTATAATTAATTAAATTAATTAATAATATTATATTATTATAAATCCCCATGTTTAAGAGGAGTTATTTCCCTCTCTCGTAACGCTTTACACAAAATTGTTCTGTAAACTCTCAAGAAACTCTTTCCCTCTTCATCTCTCTTCTTCCTCCTCAAAAAAAAAAAAAAATTGCCTTGCCAAAAATCAAAAGAGAGCCTAGGAAAGTCGTCTATTTGATTCTACCTAGAGAACAACAAGGTTGCTATTGTGGTGGAAGAGTTCTTCTATTTTCATTGGAGTTTTTTCACCAGTTCGTGACTTGGAAAAAGAGATTTCACATCAAAGACAGTCTTCAAAGGTAGGAAACATCGTTTTGTCTTATTCTTCTCCTAAGCATACTAATATTTTGTTGTTTATCCTTATTGCGTATTCGCTGTAATTTTGGTTTTCAAAACGCAAATTTAATGGCACAAGGCAATCATTCGCTTGCGTTGGGAATTCGATTCCTTTAGCTTTTTCCAGTGACCATCAATACCTTGCAGAGTCGCAGCATCGATCTGTTTTTGTCATAAATGCCCTAGCCGCCAGTCAGAAAAAATTATTACTTGGCACAAATTCCCACCTTGAATTTTGAGATCTTCACTGTATTTTTCTTCTTTTCTATCACGAGGAAAATGTCTTGAACGATTTTGGTTGAATCCAAGCATGTATAGAGGCTAAGGTACTTTAGTCTAGCTCGGGATTTAGGGATATTTCTTGATTTTCAACTCTTGAGCTTATGAACATTCTTTTTTACTGTAATTTTATGGTTTATTAAAATCTCTCTTTGTTCTTATTCAATTGATTGAATGTGTTTGAGATTATTTGATAGATTGGCCAAGCATTGTTTAATTTTTCGTTATAGATCTAAATCTTATCCGTAAGAGTTAGATTTTTAGATCGCCTAGTGACATAAGTTAAGTTAGAATTTTGTTTTGATTTGGAAATTTCCAATCTAATAGCATATGTCTAACTAACTTAAGAGAGATTATTGATAACTTGTAGAAATACAAGTTATTATAGTCATTATTTGATTTAATTAGAGTAACTTTGGAGTTAAACGCATGATTTTGGTAGTTAAATGATGAAAAATGTATCAACATGAGTTGGCACTACTTGCAAAAGAAAAATGCCTTAAAAACGATAAGCTTCTGTTCCTAACGCATGGTTAAGAAGAAAAGAAGTGGGAACAACCAAGTACGAAGAGATGAAGCTGCTGCAAGAACATGCGTCGAGCCTATGCAGTGAGGTCATGCGTTGAAAACCATGCGTCGAAGAAACTCAAGCATGCTCAAGCAGCTGTCATGTCATTACGAAAAGAGTAGCAACCTATCAAGATCATGGCAGAACAAATAGGCTGACAAATCTGAAAAGTCTATGCAGCATGGGTGAAATTTAATGCAAAGGTGTCAGGTCATCATGATATCAACCTTTTGACGCCTATAAATGGCCCAAAAGCTTCTTAAAGAGAGGGAGAGAGACGAGTTCAAAAGGCGAAAGCTCTGCACTATTTCTCCCTCACCATAACCAGCCTCCATTTCGAGCTCTTCTGAGAGAAGGATTCTAAGCATTTTCAGAGTCATCTCCCAGTGAGTGAGAACCTTCACCCTATGGAATTTATGTATCAGATAGCGACCATCTCAAGCCTCCATGAAGCAAGACGTTGCCATTGCCGGTTGACGCCCTTCATTTTTGTTTTATTTCCATTTTTCTCCTTCTTGCTTATATTTTGCTAATGACATTCGAGAGAATGACTTATTCCCTTAATATGAGTTTGATTGACTATTCTCTTTCATCTATCTTTATACTGAACACCTTACACCATGTTTGAATGAATGAGTTGATGTTAAGAGTTAGTTTTCTTGAGCAATTCTGAGCATATTACAACTTGATTAATGCATATCTTTAGCTTGCATGACTTTGTCTGACAAACACAAGTAGTAAGCATAACTGTCGAGCTTGAGAGAGTGGATAGTTAATCTTCAGCATTTATTAAGACTAGATGAGTTGCAGAGATGTAGTTCATCTTTTGCCAACGCAAACTTATGATGCATCTTAGAAATAAGATTAATGTGGCGTCGAAACATCGAGAGGTGGATTCACAATTGCAGTTTATAGGTATGAAATTGTACTCAGAAGGTTTAGGTAACAACTAACTCTTGCATTAACTCCTATCGCATGGTTCCATTCATTCTCAACGCATGCTATCTGACACAAAATGACATATGACTAACCATCAACGCGTCCAACTCATTATTAGTAGTAGGAAATTCTTTTCATTCTTAATGTATAGTTTTACACAACAAACAATTGCATATATTACATGTATAGTTCACCGCATAGTCAGGCTTATAATCTTAGCGCCTAGTTATTACAAATCCCTGCGTTCGACCCTGGACTCACCAGGATACCTATAAATACTTATACTTGGGTCTTTATAGGAAAACTTGCTTAATCATGAGCACATTTAGAGTAATTCTCGACTCATCCTTGTACAGAAATGTTAAAATCTATTTTGTGAAACAAGCTAAGAAACAACTTAATTCAAATAAGAAATAATAACGAACAATTATCATCAAACAAATAGTTAAGTATTTCCAAATTATTTAAGTTGGCTTAGCAGAATCCCTAGATCTAAATACTAATTGATGTGCATGTTTTGGATGCTTTCATCTGAACATAAAGATTGGTTGGATTTATAGGACATTCGTTGAGCTTTCCTAAATGCAATTGGCTAAGTTTTATACTTATAGAATTACAAGAAATAAGTGTGAATAATCGATGATTGAATAGTAATCAAGGATACCCTTAATACACCCCGAGCTAGATGCTTTCTTCATTGATCATTTAAATCAAATTCTTATTGTATTCATGTGTTACCATTTTTAAAATTGAGGTAATCAAGGCCAACAAAACCCCCACCCAATTTGGTTACTTTGAGGCACTAAGTATTAAATGTGAGAAACTCAATGGTTCCTTGAGATTCTACTTGTACTACCGTTGTTACAAGCTTAATAGGAACGAATATTTATTTGAGAGTTAAGGCCTTCGACGAGCCATGACTATCAAATTGGCGTCGTTTCCGGAGAACCTTGATGTTTCTCTTATTAGAAGACTTATTATTTCCTTTTTGTTTGCCCTTTTGGATTCTCTTATTGTATGAACCATTGCTTTGGGAACTCTAGTTTGTTTATATTTTGTAGATATCAAGAGAAAGGAAAGGAGAATAGCAAGAGAGGCAAGAGGACAAGTTGCGCAGATAAATCAAATCAGTGTGGAAAGCACACAAGCACATTAAGAGAATTTGGTGGAAGTTGCAGAAGGAAGTGAGATGGCTCACAACCAAAGTGAACCTTGAGAGACTTGGCATTGCCTAACACCGCCCAACAACCACTATGCATCACTTACTCCGAAACTACTAATCCCATATTGGAGTTAAAATTGGGCTAATCCAATTATTGTTTTATTTTAATAGTCTTGTAGGTGAAGACCCACATAAGCATCTCAAGGAATTTCAAGTCATGTGTGATGGAATGCGCTCACATGGAGTGAAGAAATAGCATATCAACCTCCACACTTTTCCCTTCTCATTAAAAAACAAGGCTAAGGATTGGTTGTGTTATCTATCGCCAGGGAGCATAACCGCATAGACGGAAATGAAGAAACAATTCCTAGAGAAATTTTTTCCTGCCTCTCAAGCAGCAAGCATTAGGAAGGAAATATATGAAATCACCCAAGCGACTAGAGACACTTTATTCGAATACTGGGAGCACTTTAATATAATTTGTGCTAGTTTTTCACATCATCGGATTTCTGATGCTTTACTGTTCCAGTATTTTTAAGAAGGTTTGTTACCACAGGAGCAAGGGACGGTAGATGCCGCCAGCGGTGGTGCTCTTATAAATAAGACACCAAGTGAGGATAGGAAGTTAATTTCAATTATGGCGAAAAACTCGTAGCAATTCGAAATTCGAGGACAAGGACATGTTGACTCATCTGTTAGGAGGTAACGATTTAAAATCCCAAATTTCTGACTTGATTTCTATTATTAAGCAGATAGCCATGGATAAAGGGAAGTCGGTGCTTATTTGTGGAGTATGTTTTATGATTGGCCACTCTACTGAGGTGTGCCCACATGTCCAACAGGGGACAATACATGAGGTAAATGCCATTGGAGGATTTAACAATGGGCAATTTAGGATGCGAGACCCGTTTTCTCCCACATATAATCTTGGTTGGAGAGACCTATTGGGTTTTATGCTCTAAAACTTGTAGATTGTAAATGTAATATTTGACCGTCATTAAATCATTAATAAAGAGTTATTTATGTGTTACTTCAATAAGCGTTATTGAGTGTTTTTGTTTGTTTTGTCTTAATAACTCTAAATCCAATAAACTAACATCTTAGGCTGTTTTATGAGTCTCGAACTGCATGTGAGGACATACGGAGATCAATGTTTAAGAGACAGTCTAAAGAGTCTATAGTATAGGGATAAGGGCAGGTACCTTATCCTAGTGACACTATGGATACGATCCACTTTGTATTTGATACAAACGCAATGATCTAACGGGTTCGTGTAGGTGACATGCAAGTGGGGGTATCCTATATAATGAGTTTGCATAAGACTAAACCACGAAATAGTGATCACTAGATGTAACTCCATTGACTAGTTAGGTTTCTATTTCAATAGGATGACCTAGGCAACTTAATCTTAATCCTAAGTATATTATGAAATCTTGTCCACGAGGGATTGTCCTATGATTTGTATGGATGAGAGTGGTCGTTTGCCAACTCAATATACCTACCATCTTTGGGAAAAGATCTAGTGGGGAGTTGGGGACATAATTATACAAAGATGGAATTCACTCATTCTCATCTTTAGGGTAAGTAGATAAGTATTCCCTTAAGTGGTGTCTCCGAGACTTGACAAAGTGCCCTACCCTCTCACTGGCCCGAGATGGGTTTCTGTTTAATGGTTGGACCCTAAACAGGTTGTTCATTTGAGGAGCATTCATACTTAAGGATTTAAAAGTAACCTAGGGGTAAGACGATAATTTGACCCAGCTGGTGATACAAACACTTGTGAAGGACTAATTTGTTATTATCGGTCTATATCCATGGACACAGAAATATATCTACAATGAGAAGAGTGTAGCTGTGGATCTTTAGTGGAGTGTATCTATAATTAACAAATATTAATTAATGTGATTAATGAGTTTAGCCGATTAATCTCATATTGTTGGAACTTCTAACCTGTAGGTCCATTAGATCCCCTTCTTAGCTCATAAAGTGTGATGAGATATTTATATCTTAAATAAAATTTGAAATGTTCAAATTTACTTAGGGAAATAATATAATGTATGATGATACATTATAATATAAAGTTTATTTTGAACTTTTTAACATAAATTTAATTTTGGATATGATACAAAATTAATTTTTGAGAGAATTAAATATTTGAAGGAGTTCAAATATTAATATGAATTAGATTCATATTAAAACTATAGGTTAAAATTAATGTGTATTAGATGCACATTAAAACTATAAGTTATGAGAGAATAATAATTGAATATGATTCAAATGTAGGTTAAATTAAATATTAAATATTTAATTTAAAAATTAATTAACTAAAGAATTAATTTTCTTAATTTATTTTAATTAAATTTGATTTAATTAAATTAAATGAATCAAAACTATAGATTATATAGGAGATGTTCATTTAAATATGATTTAAATGAAATAATTAATTAAATTAGATTTAATTAGTTATTATTTATTATTTATTTGTTAAATTAATTAATTAAAAATGTAACTCCCATACGTGGGACTTACACTTTACGTGGTTTAATCCCGCGTCTCTTGCTTACTCTTTCTCCCTAAATAGGCCTGCAAAAGAAACAAAGGAAAAAGGTTTTCTCTAAAAAAAAAAAAAAATTCTCTCTAGTTTTCTCCCTTTATCAAATGTCCACAATCCTTCATCTCATCACTCAGAGAACAGAAGAGTTATGGTGGTGGTGTTCAGAGTCGACAATGAATATAAGTTTCTATATCGAAAGCATGCTTAACCCTAAATTAATATAGTAGGTTTTCTGTAAATTTTCCCAATGTATTGGTATTTCAAAATCCCAATTTATTTCGAATTTGGTTCGGTATTGCTTCAGCTATGTTAGGGATTTCAACCCTTTCAAGACCACCCTAACGTCAAATAGGGAGGGCAAAGTGACCAGAGTCAGAACACCAGGGGAGCCTCTTCTAGCTCACGTATGTCTTTGGAGGATATGGTTAAAAGTTTAGCTAACTCTAGCATGAAATTTCAGCAAGAGACTAAGAGCGAGGTGTCAGGTTTGGGAAATCAAATCTCCTAATTGGCTACTTCAGCAAGCAAGTTTAAAAGGCAAGCTGGAAAGCTTCCTTCTCAACCTGAGGTGAACCCTAAAGAAAACGTGAGTGCTATCATGTTGAGAAGTAGAAAAGAGTTACAATCCTATGCCCAATGTAGTTCAATCCAATGAGGATCATACTCCACTTGAGCCCACTTCCAAAAAAGGATCACTTCCAAAATCTACAAAGGGAGCAAAAGTTGACCCTTCTATTTCTTTGAACTCTAATGTGTCTAAAGCTCATTTTCCTTCCAAGTTAAAGAACCCCAAGGTGGATGAAGTTGACAGAGAACTTCTCGACACATTTAAGAGAGTGGAAATTAATATTCCGCTTTTGGACACTGTCAAACAAATTCCCAAGGATGCAAAGGAGCTATATACTAGAAAAAGGCAAACCAAAGAAAAGGAGAGAGTTGTGGTAAGCCAATCAATTTCTGTGATATTACAAAAAAATATGCCTAAAAAGCAAAAAGATCCTAGTATGTTCTCCTTACCTTATGTGATTGGTAACAAAAAGATTGAGAGGGCCATGTTTGATTTAGGTGCCTCTATTAATGTAATGCCCTACTCCATGTACCAAGATTTGAAATTGAATGATATTCATGAAACCGGAGCAATAATTCAGTTGGCTGACTGTTCATTTAGGTGTAGTAGAAGACATTTTAGTGCAAGTAAATAAGCTAATATTTCCTATAGATTTTTACATACTAAAAATGGAAAAGTCTAGTCCTCCTTCATCTGCATCCATTTTGATTGGTCGCCCCTTCATGAAAACGGCCAAAACAAAAATAGATGTTGATGAAGGAACGTTATCTGTTGAGTTTGATGGGGAGATTTTTAAGTTTAATATTTTTGATGCTATGAAGACTCCCACTGCAAAAACACACACCTTGTGTCAGATTGACGTTATAGATTCTTTGGTACAGGAAGTAATTCGGGACAGCTACAATGATGAGGATGAGGATGAAAATCATGGAGAATGCACGATGTTATGGGATGAGATCTTCCGTCACACTATCACATCCAGTAAACAACCTTGAATCTTCTTTAAATTCTTCTAACTGAATGTTACCTTCTATTGTGCAAGCTCCTAAGCTGTAGTTAAAACAACTCCCTGAGCAATTGAAGTATGCTTATCATGGAGATGAGGAAACCTTGCCAGTCATCATTGCAAAGGATCTGATTTCCTTACAAGAAGAACAGTTGGTAAATGTGCTGAAAAAGAACAAATTCGCCATTGGGTGGACCCTAGCTGACATAAGAGGAAAGAGTCCTACTGTTTGCATGCACCGGGTAGCATTAGAAGATGGGTCCAAGCCATGCCATCAGCCCTTAAGGCATTTAAACCCCCAACCTTGAGAGAGGTCGTGATGAAAGTGATCTTTAAATTGCATGAAGCAGGTATTATTTATCCTATCCCTAACAGTGAGTGGGCGAGTCCCATTCACATGGTGCCCAAGAAAACAGGTATCACTGTAGTTAAAAACGAAAAAGGTAGATGTTCTTGTTAGTTTTAGGGTTCAAAACTAGTGGAGAATGTGTATCGATTTTTAAAAGCTGAATAGAGTAACAAAACCATTTCCTATACCATTTATTAGCCAAATGCTTAAGCGTCTTGCAGGGAAGCATTTTTTCTGTTTCCTTGATGGTTTTTCAGGATTTTACCAGATTCCAATTTATCGAAATGACTAGGAAAAAATGACCTTCACTTGTCCATTTCGAATTTTTGCATTCAAACGGATGCCTTTTGGTCCATGCAATGCCCCAAGCACATTCCAGAGATGTATCATGAGTATTTTTTCTGATTTCATTGAAAACTGCATCGAGGTATTTATGGATGATTTCACTGTCGATCGGGACTCATTTGATGATTATCTAAATAACTTGTCTAAAGTTTTGGAAAGGTGTATTGAGTCTGATCTTGTGTTAAATTTTGAAAAATATCATTTCATGGAATCTTGTGGAATAGTTCTAGGACATGTTATTTCTGGAAAGGGAATAGCATCAAGCAAAAATTGATGTTATTGCCAACCACCCATACCCCACAAATGTGAGGGAGGTTCCTTCTTTTTTGGGACATGCAGGATTTTACCGTAGGTTTATTAAAAATTTCAATAAGATTGCATTATCAATGACTATCTTGCTATAGAAAGATTGTTCGTGTAATTAAATTGAGTTTCTTAGCCATTTGCACAAGAATAGATTTATCATTTTCGTACAAGGATGCGTCGAGAATTACTCTAATTGATCATGATTAAGAAAGTTTTCCTATAAAAACCCAAGTATAAGCATTTATAGGTTTCCTGGTGAGTCCAGGGTCGAACGCAGGGAATTGTAATAACTAGGCGTTGAGATTAGATGCTTGACTATGCGGTGAACTATACATGTAATATGTGTATTTGCTGTTTGTATGTGTCTGAAACTATACATAAAGAATGAAAATAATTTCCTATACTAACAATGAGGTGGATGTCGCGATGGTAGTCATATGTCATTTAGTGTCAGATAGTATGCGTTGAGAATGAATGGAACCATGCGATAGAAGTAGAGTTAACGCAAGAGCTAGTTGTTACCTAAGCTTTCTAAGTACAATTACATACCTACAAACTGCGTTTGTGAATCCATCTCTCGATGTTTCGACGCCACATTAATCTTATCTAAGACGCATGGTAACTTTTACGTTGGCTAAAGATGAACTACATCTCTGCAACTCATCTAGTCTTAATAAATGCTAAAGATTAACTGCCCACTCTCTCAAGCTCAACAGTCATGCTTACTACTTTTGTTTGTCAGACGAAGTTATGCAAGCTAAAGATATGCATTAATCAAGATGTAATATACTCAGAATTGCTCAAGAAAAACTAACTTTTAACATCTAACTCATTTAGCATTCAAACATGGTGTAAGGTGTTTAGCATGAAAATAGATGGAAGATAATAGTCAATCGAACTCATATTAAGAAAATAAATCATTCTCACAAATATCATTAACAAAATATAAGCAAGAAGGAGGGAAATGGAAAATAAAGGGAAATGGAAGACGTCAAGCCGCCACTGGCAACTTCTTGCTTCGTGGAGGCTTGAGATGGTTGCTATCTGATACATAGATTCCGTAGGTTGAAGATTCTCACTCACTGAGAGACGACTCTGAAGGTGCTCAAAATTCTTCTCTCAGAAGAGCTCGAAATGGAGGTTGGTTATGGTGAGGGAGAAGTAATGCAGAGCTTTCGCCTCTTGAACTAGTCTCTCTTTCCCCTCTCTCTTTCGAGAAGCTTTTGGGCTATTTATAGGCGTCAAAAAGTTGATGTCATGATGACCTGACACCTTTGCATTAAATTTCAGCCACGCTGCATAGCCTTTTCAGATTGTCAGCCTATTTTTTCTGCCATGATCTGATTGGGTGTTGTCCTTTTTCATAATGACATGACAGTTGTTTGAGCATGCGTCTGTTTCTTTCTCGACGCATGGTCTCAACACATAGGCTCGACGCATGGGTTTCCACTTGTTCTTGCAACAGCTTCGTCTCTTCGTACTTGGTTGTTTGCACTTCTTTTCTTGTTAATCCTGCGTTAGGAACAGAAAAGCTCATCGTCTTTTAGGTATTTTCTTTTGTAAATAGTGCCGACGCATGGTGATACATTTTTCATCATTCAACTACCAAAATCATGCGTTTTAGCTCCAAAGTTAATCTAATTAAATCAAATAGTGACTATAATAACTTATATTTCTACAAGTTATCAAAGAAATAGAGTTCACTTTTAGTGATGAATGCAAGCAAGCGTTTGGCAAAATTAAGGTGACCCTGATTAGTGCTCCAATGTGAAGTTCCTACGTGGGATCTCCCATTTGTGATTATGTGCGACGCGAGCAACTACGTTGTGTAAGCTGTTCTGGGCCAAAGGGTAGAAAAGAAACACCATGTCATTTACTACGCTTCTAGGGCATTAAATCTTGCACAATGCGATTACACAACTATTGAAAAGGAGCTTCTTTCTATTGCTTTTGCCCTTGAAAAATTTAGACCTTATATTCTTGGCTCTGAGATAACCGTTTTCTCTTATCATGCAGCATTGAGATACCTATTCACCAAGAAGGAGTCAAAGCCCCAATAGTTAAGATGGATCGTGCTTTTGCAAGAGTTTGACTTAAAAATAAAGGATCGTAAAGGTTCTGAAAATGAGGTAGCTAACTACTTTAGTAGACTTTTACCTGATGAGGATTGTCTACTGCCTGATGGAGACTTTCCAAATCAAACCCTCTTGCAGGTACAAGGTATTCATATGACTTCTTGGTATGTTGACTTGGCAAATTATTTGGTTACAGGTCTTTTGATCATAGAAAATGTCTAAGAGATAGGATAACAAGTGAGTCTAAATTTTACGTGTGCGAAAAGTTTTATTTGTAGTTTTGTTCTGATTAGTTTATTAGAAGATGTGTCCCTAATGAAGAGTTTGAGTCTATACTAGCTTTCTGTCATGAACATGCTTGTTGTTGGGATTGGTGTCCTAAATTTCATGGGGTTTCGTAGTTTTGTAAATTTTTAAATACATTTTATTTATTCAATAAAATAAGAAGTTGTTTTATTTATCTTTTGCATTAACTCAATCCAATAAACTACAATACATGGTTATTTTATGTAAACTTAAACATATATGTTGTTAACATACAAGGATAGATCATATTTAAGTAATAATCAAAAGGTATGTAGTATAAAGATAAGATTAGGTGCCTTATTCTGGTAATATTGCGGATACAACCCACTTTGTAATTGTTACAAGAGTTGTAAACTGTTACAAACAATTTGATTCTAATTGTTCATATGGACACATGTGAGTGGGGGTATCATATGCAAAGAGTTTGTATAAGACTGGATCGTGAAATGTTTAATTTCTCTTTGTAACGCCATTAATTGAGGAAGTTAACATTTCATAGCATGACTATAGGTGACTCAACCTTAATCCTGAGTGAGTTATGAACTTCTATCTATGAGGACAATCCTTTGATTTGTATGGATGAGAGTGGCTAGATTGCTGATTCAATATACCTACCATTTTAGGGATTTGTCTTAATAAGGAGCTAGGAACATATTTTCACAAGATAGAATTCACTCTTTCCCATGTTTAGCGTAAGTAGATAAATTGCTCCTTTCAAGGCTAATTCTAGGTCTTGAACAATGAAGTCTCACCCTCTCACTGGCCCGAGAGTGGTTAATTTGTAGTTGGATTATAAATAGTTTGTTCATTAGAGGGATCAGTGGTACTTAAGGAGTTAAATGTAACTACAGGGGTAAAACGGTAATTTAACCCAACTGTAGTTATGAATAATTTGTGAAGAGTCGACTTACTGTTGATTAGTTACTTCCGTGAACAAAGAAATATATCTATTGTGCGAAAAGTGCAGTTGTAGGTCTTTAGTGGAGTGACCTACAGTTAATAAATATTGATTAATCTAATTAAAGAGTTTAATTTATTAATCTCATATCATTTGAGCTTCTAATTTATAGGTCCAGTAGGTCCCTTGCTAGCTCATTAAGGCATTGTATAAGAATCAATGAATATTTTGGTTTAATTTGAAATGTTCAAATTAATAAAGGAGTTAATTGTATATGATACAATTAGTATAATATATATAGATACATTATAATATAAAGTTATTTTTTAATGAGATTCAAAATTTATACTTTATGTTACAAGAGAGATATATATTTAGATAAGATTTGAATATTAATTCCATGAATGAGATTCATATAAAAACTATATGTTAAAATTAATATGAATGAGTTTCATATTAAAACTATAGGTTATGTGAGAGAAAGTTATTTGAATATGATTCAAATTAAATTAAATATGTGATATTTAATTAATTAATTAATTAATTATTAATTAATTAATTTTATTTTATTATATTTATAAAATATGATTTAATATTTTTAATATTAATATTAATTTATATTATTATATTATTAATAACTCCCACTACACAAAGTGGGGAGTTATTTCCTTCTTCGTCATAACATACGGAAAAAAACAGAAGGTTAACAACAGTGGTTTTGCAAAAGAATTTTGTGAAAGAAAAATTCTCTCTAAAAATTCTTCCTTCTCAAGATCTCTCTTCATCTCATCTTCTTTCTACCTTATTAAAATCAAAAAGAGGGCCCACAACTCCTCTTGGTTCTTCCTGAGAATAGCAAGGAAGGTTTCTTGGTAGTGTCCCAAAAGTATTCTTGTATTCCTTGTTAGAGGAGTTTCCCTTGGTTTGTGTTTTAGTGAGAAGAAGATTATCCATACCTGAAGACGGTCTTCAAAGGTAGAGAATTTCTAACTCTTAATTTTTCTCCATAGCATGCTAAATTTTGTAGTTTATCCAAGTTATATCTTCTCTGTAATTTGTGTTTTTTTAAAAAAAAATTATTGGCACATGGCGATCATTCACTTCCGCTAAGGATTCAATTCCTTCACTTGTGGAGGGCACTTTAACCCCAAACGTACTGCTAAGAAAGTTTTCGACTCATGGCTGCATTGGGATTAGGGATGCTTTCTTTTATTGCAAAGCTTGTTAGCGGTGTCAAAAGTTTAGTAGCCTTTCTCGTACGAGTGAGATGCCTCAGGTCCCTATCATATTTTGTGAATTATTTGATGTTTGGGGACTTGACTTTATGGGGCCATTCCCCTCTTCTTGTGGTCTCAAGTACATCTTGCTAGCTGTTGACTATGTACCAAAGTGAGTGGAAGCTAAAGCCACTACTATTAGTGATCAGGGTTCCCATTTTTACAACAAGGTAATCGATTCCCTATTGAAGAAGTATGGAGTCCAGCACCCTATTGCTACTCATTACCACTCTCAAAAAAACGACCAAGCTGAGATTTCCAACAAAGAAATCAAGACAATCCTAGAAAATTAAGGTGGTAAACCCAAGTAGAAAGGATTGGAGTTTGAAGTTGATAATGCATTGTGGGCCTACAGGACCCCTTATAAGACCCCTATTGGGATGTCCCTGTATAGATTGGTTTATGGTAAGGTGTGTCATCTGCCTATTGAGGTGCAACCTAAAGCATTTTGAGCAATGAAGCAATGCAACCTCAACCTTGAGGACATGGGGAAGCAAGGCTATTACAATTACAAGAATTAAAGGAGATGAGGTTAGAAGCATATGAGAACTCTTTGATCTACAAGGAGAGAACTAGACTTTTCCATGATGCAATGATCACTAGAAAACAATTTGAGGCTGGACAGAAGATTTTGTTGTTTAATTCATGCCTCAAACTCATGCCAAGTAAGCTTAGTTCTAAATGGTTAGGGCCTTTTGTCGTCACTAAAGTTTATCCTTATGGTGCAGTGGAAATTTAGAGTTTGGAAACAGGCAAAACATTTAAGGTTAATGGACACAGACTGAAGGTTTTCCATGAAGAGGATTCTCTGGAGTGTTTTAACCCAACATATCGGTAGAACTCGCCTATCTACATTTGAATAAAGCCACATATGGTAGAGCAACCGACCTTAAAAATTTGCCCTTCTTAGAAGGAGCCAGGTGACAAATTTTTAATTGCTTTCCTGTCTATTTCCTTTTATTTTCCTTATTTTTCTTTTTATTTAACATTAATTAGTTTAGCTTGATTTATGGGTAATTTAGTTTTGTTGAGATTATATTATTAAAAAAAGGGGGGCATAGTGCCACGACGCTGCAATATAGCGTCATGGCGCCATCACAACAGAACTACTATCAACAGAAAGGCATTTTTCCCTTTCCTTTTTTCAGCTTCTCCTCTCTTCTCTCTATTTTCTTCAAATTCTCTCTCAAATCTCTTACTTTTCTTTCAAAACCAAGTGCTTTCTTCACTTTTCTTCTTTCCATCAAAGATTTCCTTTTGTGAATTTTTGCCCACTTGTGCAAATTAGTCAACATCCATCGGCATTTGGAGTATTCACCATACCTAAGGTAAAATCTTGATTTTCACTTTTGTTTGGGCCTATTTTGCTAATTTTGCTTGAAATTTGTTTGGTTTCTCTAAATATTCTATTGTACTAAGTTGGAGGAAGGGATTGAAGTGTTAAAGTTTGGAGTTGAAGTTTTTGAGATTTGAAGTGTTGAGTTTTTCTAATTGCAGGTTGGGAGTGGTTGTTTGGGAGGATTTTTAGGTAGCTGAATTTTGCTTTAATTTCCTTAGGTAGCCTAGCATTTTTCCTTAGGTTCTTATCCTATGGCACCTAAGAAAAGCAAGGGTAAAGGTGTAGCATCTAGTTCTAATAGAGACTAAGATGAGCCTCAATACAATCAGGCTAGGTTCATTTCGCTTGCCGCCTCGAATAGGTTCACTAGTACCATGGCCGCCAAAGCTATTATTTCCGAGCAGGGGCTTAGGCTCGAGGCTGATTCTCAACTAAAATTCAGCTTCGTGAGTGCGAATTATTAGCACGATAGTCAGATGTGGTCGTAGTTCCCGTAGTGAAGGAACTTTACTACAATATAGTTGACGAGTCTTATGAGTCTTAGAGACGAGTACTCTGAGTTTTCATATGGCAAAATCGATAGTAACCACATCTCTGAGACCCTAGGTAGGCTTGGGATGCGATGGGTGGTCAAAAAGGAGATGTCGGTTAGGATTAGAGGGACTGACCTCTCTGTTTCTAGCCAGATTTGGCACACTTTTATTTGCGCTAGGTTCATACCTGTGATGCGCTTAGCAGACATCAGTAGGAAAAGAGCTCTCTTACTCCATGCCTTATGCATTGGCCTTTCAATTGATGTCGGGCAGGTTATACGTGCATTGATCCGAAGGACTGCTAGAAGGTCGACCACTAGTGGTCTCGACACCTGTCCTTGATCACCGAACTATATAGGAGGGCTGGGATTGAAATAGGTCGGGAGGGGGGGGGGAGAATAGGCCCCAAGTCAACCCTTGATAGGACTTCCATTGCCGCCTTCAAGGTCAACTAGACCAAGAGGCGACACATGAGAACGACGTAGGTGATGGTCCGCATGAGGGCCAAGAGGTAGGAGCTATAAATGAACCCAGCGAGCTAGAGAGAAAGGAGAGTCAGTTGGACCATATTTAGAGGATTGGCACTTAGAATGCCACTGAGCTTCAACCTCTCCGTAGAGATGTCCAGTATGTCATGGACAAGCAAGATCTCTACTTCGCTCATATATTTTTGACCCTCACCTTCCTAGGCCACGTTCTCCTGGTTATGATTCTTAGGTTCCTACTCGCTTCTAGTGCCCTTCTTTAGGTTCTGGTTTTTCTTAGCCTTCTAGGTTAGCTTTTCTAGGTTAGTTTAGCTTAGCTTCTTTTAGGTTAATTCTTTCACTATTTTCTTTTGCAGAGTGAAGGAGTTAGTAACATAATAGCGGAAGCAATTAGGATCTAACGCACTCTAGTTACATTAATTTTGAAGATTAAACATGTTTGTTCTAAAGCCGAAAAACAAAGGAAGAACACTTACTTGTTGTAGCTCAAAATTGAAGTAAGTTCCTTCAAATTTCTAATCACGAACACTTCATGGACAACCTTTAGATTCTTCCTTATTATTCTTAGGCCTTAGAAAGGATTGTGGGATCCAAAATTGAGTTTGATTTGGGGCAAAAAGCTGAAGAACACATTGTTTTTCTACTTTTAAGTAAAGGAGAGTTTTTCCACTAATTAGCAAGAATGCTTTCCTTAATTCTTTTCTTCTATTTAAAGAAGAAAACATACAAATTGCATTGACATGCACAATGCCAACAAATTGGCTCATTGAGGAGGTGATTAAGCATGGAAAGATGAAGTTGAAGAAAAGGCTCACACCTCTTTCTTCAACATGCAAAAAGTGGATTTTTCCAACTCAATTTATTTTGTTTTTAATAATCAATTTCATAAATTGATTTTAAATCAAAATTAATTTTCAAAATTAATTTTAATATATAATTAAATAAAATAATAATTAATTATATTAAATTAATTTTTTTCCACTTTTTCCAACAAATTCCAATCTGGAGAATCTCTATTCATCCTAAAAATATTTAAATCATATTTAAATATTTTTAATTCTCTGATTTTATTTAATTCATAATTAAACGAACAAACCATAAATTTTTCTACTCATACGAATTCGAACATTTCGAATTCACTCAGTATACTGTTCTAAGATTTTGTCCATGAGCTAACAAGGGAACCTAATGAACCTACAGATCATGAGCTCCAACGATCCACCGGGTCACTCCATTAAAGCCCAGTAGTTGCACTCTCTTCACTGTAGATATATTTATGTCCATTTGATATAACTATAATAAGTAAGTCAATCCTTCAGAAGTTGTTCTTAATTACAGTTGGGACAAAATTACCATTTTACCCCTGTAATTACATCTCGTTCATTAAGTCCCACTAATCCTCTAATGAACAATCGGTTTGTGCTCCAACCAACAAACCTAGTCCCTCTCGAGCCAATGAGAGGGTGGGGCCCCTTGTTCAAGACCTGGAGTCATCACCTAAGGGAACAATTTCTCTATTATCCTTAAATAAGGTAGGAGTAAATTCAATCTTGCAAGACTATGTCCCCAACTATCAGCCTGATCTTATCCCTAAAATCGGAAGCTTATTAAGTCAGCGAAACTGGTCACTCTTACCCATGCAAATTAAAAAATAATCTCAAACAAACAGGAATTCATAGTTAGCTCAGGATTAAGATTGAGTTACTAGGTCATCAGGTTGAAATAATCAATTTTAACAGTAAACGATGTTATAAAGTAAAAGTGATTATTTCATGGTTCGATCTTATGCAAACTCATTGCATAGGACACCCCACTCGCATGTCTCCACATGAGCGATTTAGGATCACATCGTTTGTATCAAATACAAAATGGGTTGCATCCATAGTGACCCCAAGATAAGGTACCCGACCTTTATCCATATACTATAGACCGTTTTGGCTATTACCTAAGTTTGATCCACTTTTATGTCACCACATATAGCCTAAGTATTCACTATAAAGCCAGGGGTTCTTTGTTTATTGGATTTAATAAATGCAATTCATATATTCAATAACAGCTTTACTAAATAAATCTCAATAACAACTTTATTGAGAATAAGTTCCAAGAGTTACAAACAACGAGTTCTAGGACATAAAACCCAACACAAGCTTGATCATTTACTTTTCTCGTGGAACGTGTTCATCGTTGCGACCCACCCTCGCATTTGTCAATCTTAGGGAAGGTTTTATGTTTCTCTTTCATCTTGTCCTTTATGTTTTCTTGCATGCATTAGGGACAATGTGTAAACCCTATTTTCATTTGTAAGTTCTAAACGTAAGTACGTAGTATCATGTAGATCAAAGGAAGAAGTGAAGCAAAGCCGAGCATATTTTTGTAAGTTGAATTCTAAATCATTACGAGGTAAACCGAGTTTAAGATCTACTTTGTTTATTAATTAGAATCAAAAGGATAGATTTTTTTAATTAAAAAAAAAAAGAAAAAAAGAGAGAAGTGGAAAAGGAAGAGGAAAAAAGGAAAAGAAAAAAAATGGAGTTGGTGGGGAATGTCGGTTGAATTTCTACAATAGATTATAGTTTGAGTTGTCGACTGATTTCTCATTCTCCAAATCCTTTAACTGGCTCAAATTTTAGCTGAGTGTCGAGGAGAGGAAGAAGAAGACGTCTAGGGCAAGTTAGTGTAGAATTCTGGTCGAAATCATGGTGTAATTAAAGCTAAAACTGAAGGCTGGTCTAGTGTCGCGCAGCCTGAGCAAAGTCTGGTGTCTGGTGAATAGCGAGCTGAAGAGACCAAGTTTGAAGCTGGAAATTTGATATTAGTAAGTTAATTCAATTCTTAACAACTTTTGTGAAGGATGGTTGAGCTGATTGTGAGAAGAAATATGTTTAATTTTAGGTGGAAGTGACTGATACGGATTCCTTGAGTGATCTGGAGCATGGCGAAGTAAATTTGAAATATATGTTGAACGAAGGGGGGTTAAGCTCTAAAATTTTGAGGTAAGTTAGAAAACACATTACTCTAAGGAACGGGTGTCTGCGTCTCACAATTCTCGTTGAAGTCTCGCTAGGTATCGCTCTTAAGATGATATCGCTAGTCTAATTCACTCCAGTTTCGCTAGTGCAACACCCAGTAATGTGAATCTCGCTGGTATTCTCGCTAGTGACATAGGGTATCGCTAGTTATTAATATGCATATCTAATGATTTTGAAAAAGGAGTCCAAAAGAAACCTAATATAAGAAATGTGTTTTACAGGCCAATAAGAGCTCCGAAAAGCATACAATCCACTCGGGGCCTAAGACAAACTATGAGTGGCTATCTAATTTGTCCAAGGATCTTTGTTAATGTGCAAGTGAAAATGAATATATTATGTGAATTCCTGTATGTGTGTTATCTAAATGCAAACCACGGCCGAAGGACCCTGTGTGAAGGCCTATGAAGATATGACATAGATATATAGTGTCGAAGGACCATGAGTGAAGGCACTAATGAGATTGATTGAGATAGTTTCCAATGCCGAAGGACCTTGTCAGAAGGCATATGGATATCCGTACATGAAGGCTCAGTGCTGAAGGCCATGAGTGAAGGCACTTGAGCAGTGAAATTATAATGAAACTAAGTGTTGAGGGACATTAAGAAAAGGCACTTGAGTGTTCGCCGAAGGACTAAATGTGAAGCCGTATGAATGTATGAATACATGAATATATGGATATTAGGGACGGAATACTTGATATAAGGTTAATAGCGTTGAGCTTTGCTCCGCTGCTTCTTAGAAAGGTATCTATGCTATCTTGTTAAATGGCATGAGTGACCCAGCAGCTGGTACTAATAAGATATATATATTAATGTTATAATCAGCATTAACTCAAGGATTAGATTGTAATTGATATTTTAATCACTCACTGGACTTTAAGCTCACACCTTTTTGTTTATTGTTGTTCGTTTCAGGTAGCGAGTGTGTCCGGGACGCCTAGTCTACAGAAGATCTTTGTCTGGTCTTACTTGGTTTTAGTTCTCTGGGATAGTTGTAAATACTCAGTCTAAGTACATATTTTGTCATATATGATTTTGTGGCATAACGAGTGTGGGTTTTGTACTGGATGCTGAACAAATACACTTGTATGATAAATTATGCCACAAAATCATATATTTTGTCATATATGATTTTGTGGCATAACGAGTATAAAAGTTTATACATTTGATCTGGTATTGAATTGTGTTTCAAGATATAAGATGACGTATATATGTATAGGTTGCACCTACTCCTAGGTTAGGAAGGTAATCGAGGAGAGGGTGTGACATGTTAGCTCACCCTTTTATATGTTTTTATTATTTTTCAGATAGCATGACAATTCCTATTACCGATCTAAGTCAAGGTTTGTCAAGAGTTAATGGTATCACCGTCCTAGGAAGTGTAGTTTAATGGGAATAAAGGAAGTTCAACAGTGGAAATCGACTAGTAAGTCGATGACTGCTGTTTTCATGCTCCATCTCGAGCTGCAGGAGGGTAGTTCGGGATGGGGTGTGACATCTAAAACATTCATTAACAATTCCTATATCTTTGAACATAACCTGATAAACAATTATAAAAACTCTAAATTCCGGAACAGGCCCAGACAAGGATTTTCTGTAGGCTAAGCATCCCGAACTCGCTTGCTACCTGAAACAAAACAAGCAAACAAGAAAACGTGAGCCTAATGCTCAGTGAGTAACTAATATAAACCGTACCCTAACATACTTCCTGGTATTACCATAGAACATCATTAAATCTAACACATGTATATATAAAATATGATTCAACACAACCATTTTTCATAAAAGAGATATCACACAATTATTTCCTTTCCTAGTTGAAGCGGAGCGGAGCTCTACGCTGCTCAATGTCACAGTAACCCTAGTTGAGGCGGAGAAATCTCAACGCACCTAATGTCATATGCCCTAGCTGAGTGGAATTCCCTCCACCCTCAGCGTCATCTTTCATACTATATTTTGAATTGCACAAATACCTTCTTTCAACCCCTCGGTACATACTAAGCTTTGAATTGCACAAGTACCTTCTTTCAATCCCTCGGTACTTACTAAGTTTTGAATTGCTCAGTACCTTCTTTCAATCCCTCGATACTTACTAAGCTGTGAACTGCACAAGTACCTTCTTTCAATCCCTCGGTACTTTATATTCAAATACTCAAGTGCCTTCGTGCAACCCTCGACACTAAGTTCCCATATCTCAAGTTTCCCATATGCCTTCGCATATTCCCTCGGCGTCGGGTTTTATTCACCATAGGTTTGCCCCCATGCTTTCACATCGTCCCTCAGCATTGGGTTCCTTGAATCACATTATAATTGATATGCTTTATAATGACTCAATGTAAAACAATTCATGACAATTTAAGCAATAATAGCATGAAGATAAGCATGTACCCGGATATTCCATACGCCTTCTCTATGTACCACGACAATGGGACTCTTTCAGGTAGAACTATAATATAACATAAGTTCAAGCATTTGTAACATCTCATTCATCACGACCCTTCTCATATGCTCATATACTTCCTTTAGTTTTACTATCATACATCACATATTTAATCTTACTCTTGTGACCTCTCATACATCACAACACACAAATATGCTCTGCCTAAATAATTCTTAATAAATCATCTCCTGATAAACAAAACAATATTAACATAAAGCTAATTACATACATGAGTATTCCACATGCCTTTTCTACGTACCTCGGCATTGGAAGCCATTCATTAAGAATATAACATAGCATAAGATCATGAGTTTGTAATATCTCATACACCACCACACTATTCGTATGCTCACATGCTTCCATTACTCTTATCGTCGTGAACCACATCGTTTTTCACATTCTTAGTTACTTCCTGTGATCATACTTCACTTGCTTTACTCAGATTCGTTGTACAACTAGTATACCTCAGATACTTCTCATTATATAACCCTTAGCATGCATATAAACCTCATGGAAATGTATCACATGGACATGTTTCAAACATAGGTTAGCAAGAACGATACTAGAATTAAACACTTTGAAATAGAACATCACTCACCACTCGTCCTTAGGCCCTGAGCGGATTATATGTCTTTCCTTCTTGGCCTGTAAATATAAATTTCTCTTGTTAAGCTTCCCTTAAACTTCCTTTCCATGATCATTAAGTGTGCATAATTAAACTCTAATCATATTTTATCACCGAGACTCTCTTTTTTCCCAAAATAATCATGATAAGCGAGATTCCAAACCATTAGCGAGATTATCATCGAGATTTCACCTTACTAGCGAGACTAGCAACGAGATTCAACTTCAAGCACACGGCACTAGCGACACTATGGTGAGCGACACCAGCGAGATTCACTGAGCAGCGAGACCTAGCGAGAGCCAGTGAGATTTATGAGATGCATAGCTCTTCTGCGCCACCAGTGAGACTTGTCTCGCTACTCTTTCTCCAAATCTCAGCGACACCGCAGTCTTAGCGACACCCGATAGCACAGTTTCTTCCTTTTCTTTTTGTTCTCATTTCTATCTATTAAAAGTCATATTTCCAGCCAAATTTAGAACTTCTTTCCTTCTACAAACTTGTAGAGAAATATGTTTTTTATCTTACCTTAAATTTTTAAGGCTTAACTCTTCCTTGTTCGTCAGATATTCCAAGATTACCTCGTGCTACTCCAGATCGCAGAGCAATTCTGTATCAGTAACTTCCACCTAAAAGTTTACATATTTCTCTTCCAATTTATCTTAAACATCCTTCATAAAAGTTGTTAAGAATTGGGTAACTTACTGACCTTAAAATTTCAGCCCTAAATTCATTCTCTTCAGCTCGTTCTTTCCTAAACACCAAACCACGCTCAGATTGTGCGACAACAGTCTAACCCACTATTCCAGCTTCAGTTTCACCACGAAAACGATCTGAATTCTCCAGAACTTTGCCCTAATCACCTTCTCCTACCTCTCTTCGTCCCTCAGCTGTAAAATAGGACCGATTTGAGCTTTTGAACGTGTTTTAAAATGGTTAAACTCTCGAATTACTCACTTATATAGGCCGTCGACTTATCCTTTTCTTTAAAAATGAACTAGCCAACGCATACTTCAGCTCACCAACGCACAACAGCTTCCACAAACGCATGGCACACCTTCACCAACGCATGGTAGCCTTTACGAACACGTAGGACACCTTCACGATATGATAACTCATGTCTTAAGGCTCTCGGCCATTCTTTACTTACCTTCTTTAGCTTGTCATCTAACTTCTCTTCTCTATTTACCATTTGTTTGCCACCTGTCACGCTGCATGACTTATTTAACATGCAATCCGACACCTTTTCCTTATGAGGTGTTAAGTCTATATGAAACCACATAATATTTATAAACTCATCTTACTTCTTTTCCTTATAAGCTTTTAAGCTCATAGATTTAAATAGTAGGGTGTTACATAGACAGGTATGGATGGATAGTGAACCTCACAGAAGCTATCCTCACATCTTCTTCCAGGTTAAACAGGGAAATCTAGGAGGGGGTGTGACACAATGAATCCTTTTAAAGTTGATGGTGGGATAATTGGCATTTTTGGCATGTCTGTTGTGTGGTGATAATTTGCTTTAGGCCCTTGAGCGTTGTGCTTGGGCAATATTCGCTTACTTGATTGAATTGTTTGCCTTGCTGCTTGTTTTCCCCCCAAGACTAGTTGATGATACACTATGCTTAATCATGTTGGAATAAGATTAGGTCAATAGAAAGCATGCTTGATTTTTGAAGAAATTTTGAAATTTTTGTATCATTTCTTGCATACAAATCTGAGTACGTTGCTTAACTATTTTACATCTTGCTTGTTTAGAATGGTATTATTTAGCCTAAGGGATGTCATTTACCTTTTGTGCGCGTGTGTATGTTCTAGGCGCCCTAGTTGAAGCATTACTTCTTGGATAGTTTATGTACTTAATGATTGATCCTTTGAGCCAATAGTAGAGGGAAAACGAGCTGAGGGATTTAAAAAACCATTTCGGGCATGCTTGAGTTTAAAATAGATAAGCTTTGTATTCATTAATGCGTGCTTAGATTTGATAAAACATTTTCAAAACTTGTTTCAAATTGATTAATTGCTTTCAAATGATCTGACTAATTGAGAGTATGATTTTGATTAACTGTTAAAACTGGAGTAGGGAGCCTTGTAACTTTGCGGACTTAATTTCAATATAATTGCCTATTTTACCTTGCTCAAGAACGATAAAGAATCAAGTTGGGGTGATTTGATAGCACTGTTATTGTCTATCTCACTTTGCTTAATTTGGGATTGATCTTACTTTTTTACGAGTTTACTTCTTGATTTAGACAGGTTATCGAGCATATGGAGCCTTCAGGATGGTTCGCATGCATTTCAAGCTTGAACGAGATAATTAGTTGACAAATCGAGCAAATGGACCAAAAAGGCAGCAAATAAATAGGCTTGCGTGACATTAACTAAAAGTAATGTCACGCAAGCCTATTTACTTTGCTAATCACATTAAGACCTTAGACTGATTAGAACATTAGATTAAATTAGCCAAATCTAATCTAACGCATTTCCATTCTTCATGTTCTGTTATCAGTTGTTACTGGATGATCCTAGATAAGCTAGCAATCGAGCCATAACTACTATAACTATAACCTATTTGCTACTCAAATTAAGCATGTCATGGTTACAATTATAGATAACTACAACATGCATAGCAAACATACGCAACACATGCTTAAGAAGACTCATCTGTCACATTAATCGAACATACATTGCATATGGATTCAAGCAAAGAATGGAAAATAAGAGGAAATCAAAAACTTCCAAGAACATGATTCAGAATCTCAGAAAATCCATAGAAAATGCCTAACAAACCTCAAAATCGACATTTGAGCCTTTAGTCGGTCATCTACAAGTGAATCCTGATGCCAAAATATGAATTACAACTCAAAAATGGAAGAAATCTTATAGGTGGCCAAAATCGAATAGGTGCTTTGATTGCTAAAACCTCTCCCCTTGACCTAAAATCGAAAACAATTATTTATACACACTGTGGAGTGTCGTGGCGCTACGGGATGGCACTACTACCCTTGAATCAGAGCGTTGCACCCGACGCTGGGTAAGCATTGTAGAGCTCCAATGCATGCCTCAGTCAGTCAGACTTCGAAGTGCTGCAGTGCTCTCTCTTGTCGTGTTCTCTACCTTCGGGCATTGAGCAGGCACCGAGCCACCAACCACTTGAGGGTATTCTTGTCCTTTTTCACTCCTTTAAAGCCCAATAGCACTAATTAGCTTCTAATTGCTCCAAATTAACCCCAAACGGTCCATAACGCATCAGAATGCATAATATGCTCAAGAACCTACAAATATAATCATATAAACACATTAAACAACAAAAGCAAGCTAGACGTTGTTTTCTTCAAAAGAAACACTACAACAAAATTACCATGACACATTTTTATAGCCAAATTGAGAGGAGATGTCACACCCCCTCCCAGGTACCCTCCTAACCCAGGAAGAAGTGTGATGACAGCAGACACCGACCCTCTTACGACATCTACTATCAACCATAAACTCTGCAATTACCTAATAAACAGTTATAAACCATAACCTACTTCAACACATACCAAACTCAACTTGCCAAACATACATCCTTTTCATTTAGTCATATAAAAGCATAATTACACAACAATTCCCTTAACTCTCTCTACATGTACAACACATGAACCAGTTTGAATATTTACAATTTTTCAGGATACTAAAGACCGTTGGTAGACCCAGACGAGATCTTGCGTAGGCTAAGCACGTCGGACTCGCTTACTACTTGAAAAACAGAAAATAAGGAAAACGTGAGCTGGTTTGCCCAGTGAGTGACTAGTTTCGTAAAACCTCTTTGGCTCAAAAAACTATCATAGTAGAAGCATTTAAACTCAATGCGTATAAAATCTCAATATAAGTCATAGCCATTCAAATCATGCTCATTTCAGAAAAAGATACTAAAGAAAATTCTGTTGATTTCAATTCATTTTCCTTAGTTGAGGTGGAGCGAAGCTCAACGCTACTCAACGTCGATTATCCTTAGCTGTGTGGAGTAATCTCAACACATCAACGTCATACGTTCCTCAATATACACTTAGGTATCATAATCTAGGCTGCCCATATGCCTTCTCCGAGTCCTTTAGCATTGGGGTCCAATTTCTATATCCAGGTTACCATTCGCCTTCTTCAAGTCCTTTGGCATTGGATACCTTTTATATCTCGGGCTACCCATATGCCTTCTCTAAGTCCTTGAGCATTGGGGTCCCATTTTTATATCCAGGCTACCATTGACCTTCTTCAAGTCCTTCAGCGTTGGTACCTTTTCTATACTCCGACTAACCATTGGCCTTCTCCGAGTCCTTGGGCTTTAGGTGCCATTTCAAAGATTTTATAAAATACTCAACATGTTTTGAAAACATCGTATTATAAATTCATAAGTTTCACATTTCTAAATCTTTCATAAAATCATATATTATCGTCAGCATGCTTTTCATAATTTCATTAATCAATAAACAGCATGCTTTTCATAAATCCACGCAATTCACATAAAACTCATAAGTTTTCAATCATAATATCATGCTTTCAAATCATCATAAGATATCCAAGCTACACATTCTCAATGAAAACATTTTTAAAGAAGAAAAGTTTCACTCACTACATATCCTAGGCCCTGAGCGGATTATACGTCTTTCCTAGCTCTTCCTGGCCTTAAAATACACATTTCTCGGGTTAGGCTTTCCTAAACTTCCTTTCCATAACCAGCAAACTTTAACCATTCATATTGATCAATAAACCTTAATGAGCAAGATTCAACTCTGCTAGGCGAGACCACTAGCGAGACTGGACTAAACTACACGACACTAGCGATACCAGGGTGAGCAAAACTAGCGACACTCACCTGATCAGCGAGACCCAGCAATACCCCGCGAGAATTATGAGACGCAAGGCTTCTAGCGACACCTGCGTTACCCGTCTCGCTTTTCACGCTTAAATTCTTAGCATTACTTGCAGTTCAGCGATACTTATCTTTCACAGCTTCTGCCTTCCCTCTTATTCTCACTTCTATCTGTTACAAATTGTATTTCCAGCCAAATTTAGAACTTTTTCCCTTCTATAAAATTGTAAAGAAATGTATTTCCTAGCTTACCTCAAGATTTCAGAACATAACTCCCCTTCATTTGATAGATGTTCACAAATAACTTCGAGCTGCTCCAATTTGCTTAGGAAATCTATATCAGTCACCTTCACCATAAATTTTACATATTTTCCTTCAAATTCAATTCAAACATCCTTCATAAAAGTTGCTATGAGTTCACTTACCGACCTCAAATTCTCAGCCCTAAACTCGATCTCCATAGAAAGTTATCCTCCAAATACCAAACGTTGTTCAGATTGCATGATAGCAATCAATCCTTCTGTTCTATCTCCAATTACACCACAAGATCGATCAGAATTCTGCCCGAATTTTCCCTAGACTCCTTCCTCTACCTCTCTTCGTCGCTCAGCTAAAATATGGGATCGATTGGAGCTTTTGAGACGGAGAAAATGATTGAAAACTTAGCTTTACACATTTAAACAAATTGCCAACTTATCTCCACTTTATCTTTTATTTTTATTTTATTTTTATTTTATTTCCTGCTAAACAGAATAACGCAACCGCTAACATACTTGGATACTGGCTTGGACGCCTAGCAAGCTTGGACGCATAGCAAGTCTGGACGCTAGCTTGGATGCATCGCACCATGCTTCTGAACCATAACACCGTTGAGCGCGTACCTCGCCAACGCCAACGCAACCCCCCTACCGAATCTCAACCAACGCATAGTTGCTGGTCCAACAACCTCATCAACGCATAGCAAGTTGGACGCATCCCTCAACAAGCCAACACTTTAACCTTCATGCTTTGGCTTGGCTATACAATTTCTTCACTATTTTCAGCCATTACCCATGCTCACTCTCATGAACTCTTGCTTCAATCAAACCAACGCATAGGCACACCTTTAACACATAACAACTCATGCGTTAAGGCTCTCGACCACTCTTTACTTACTTCCTTCAGCTTGTCATCTTCATAATCATTCTTTATAGATTGTTAACTTCCAAAGCTAAGTGCGAGGCTTACAGGAGAGAATGAAAAAAATTGTCACAAATGGCAAAATGTGCATTTTTTTAGGCAAAAAACGGAGATTTCTGAATTTTCGATGATTTATGACACTTTTTAAGTGTCATCAATCCATGACAATTTTTAAATGTCATTGAATATAACTTTCAATTTTTTCCCCTTTTTTTTTTCATTTCCCTCTTCACTCTCCCCCTATTTTCTTTTTCCTCTCACACAAGATGCACGACTTTCACTCTCACTCAAGACCCACGACCCTCGATTGTCGCACGATCCACATTCGTTTGCACGCCAACATTGCATGCCATCATCTTCTCGTCGTCGTCGTCTTTGCTAGCAGTGAATTCTCTGCCGTTTTCGTTGAGGCAAGCTTTTCCTTCTTTTTTTCTTTTGTTTTCAACTCATTTCTTCTCTTTTTCTTTTTGAAAACACTATTTCTTTGATTTTTGGGAGATTTTAGACCAGAGCGGAGGTTTGTTGAAGGATAAGATTGTTGGAACAATATCTTCTCTAATATCTTTTCTATTGGTATGAGATTTTTTGAACGAAATAAAAGCAAGTTAAAATAATATAAATTTGTATGAAATTTTTTTTGAATGCTTAAGCTTCAACATTGTCAAAACGTCCTATTTGTGGAAGTCATGATGGTGGTCTTGGAGAAAGAAGCAAACTAAAAGTAGTATTGGACTTGGGGTTAGAATTATTTTTGGATTGAAATCTTAGATGTGGGTAATATCAACAACCAAATATTTTCAAGTTGTTGTAATTTGGCTCCTTTTGGAACAAAACTTCAAATGGAGTTTTCAACTCCAATGTAAACTACACAAATAGTCATAGTTTCTTCCAACTCATAATTGAATCAAGTGTTTGTTGTGCAAATGATTCATTAAAATAGAATTTAAATGTCCTAGATGCTTATCACAAACATCAAAAGATAGTGTTCTTCATTTTTTTCATACTTACGTCTAAAATGTTTATAGTTCTTGAGTTTAGAGACTTTGTGTTTGTGTTTGTTTACTTGTTATATACTATCTTTATTTCAATGTTATTTTGCCAATAACTTGAGAATATATAGTCATGTTGTACACAAATAATTTTCCCTAGGAAGTTGATAGATTTCATGACTTAGGGAAAGTGTTAGAAAGTCATATGGAATTTGGAGTAAGGCTCCTTTTGGAGTTGCCAATTCAATAGGTCTTAGAAATATTATGAATTTTTAAAAAAATTCATAATGTAATTAGAAATAAAATTTAATTGTGTCTAATTAGACCGTGAATTTTTAATTAATTTCGTATTTAATAGATATGTGAATTAAAGAAAAAAAAAATTGAATAAGTTGGAGGACCCATTAGAACAAAATTAACCGGCCTCCAAACACATGTAAACGTTGGTACTCACCCCACTTTTTCCAGCTTGTTTAAAAGGTTGAGGGCCTCATAAAAGGTTTTAATATGTGCAATCCCAAAAGTTCATAATCCAAAATTTTTATATGTTTTCAAATAAACATATTATAAACATAAATTGATCGCAAAATTTTAATGCAAGGGATGCCAAATCAACCTAAATGTTAATTAAGTTTTTGCCAATGAAACTTTGTCACGTTGTCTCATTTTATTTGGAGACAAATAAATGGGGAGCTAAAAAAAATGTCATGTTGTCTCCTTCTTGGCAATCAATAATTTGGTTAGAAGGCTGATTGAGCTTGAAATCATAAATAGATTGGGTTGAGTAATTTAAAGTTGTTTGGGTCCAAAGTCCAACTCAATTCAAGTCATGTTGAAATTTTTGGCTCAAAAGCAACTAGGCTAAAGCCCATGTAAGGTCCACAAAATTACTACAATAGAGGTTTTACGCTTCATTTTGGAGGTGGGAAGAGTTGAAGGTCGAAGCTCTGAAGAATTGAAGTCCCAAAGATTGAAGAATTAAAGATCTAAAGAACACAACTCTCCAAAATTTTGAAGATCTAAAGACCAAAGCTTGGAAGTTCTGAAAGTTTGAAGAACATAGCTCTTCTGAATCTTTGAAAATCAAAAGCCTAAAGCTCTGAAACTCTAAATAGTACAACTCTTCTGAAGATATGAAGACCAAAGTTCCAAAGATCAGCTTTTGATGATCTAAAGACCGAAGCTTGGAAGTTTTAAATAACTGAAGAACACAACTCTCCTAAAATTTTGAAGATATCAGAAAGCCAAAGTTCTGAAACTTTAAAGAGTATAACTCTTATAAAGATCTAAAGACCAAAGTTCCAAAGATTAGCTTTTGCTCTCCTAAAATACAAATAAAAACTAAAACTCAGAAGATTTCCAGAAGGTCAAAATACATTCTGAAGCTCTTGAAGTCAGAAACTCTAGAAACAATCTAAAGCAGAAATTAGATACTCCAGAAGAAATTCTAGAAAGAATTCATAAAGCATAACACTCACCAAACTCTTGAGAACAAGCTGTAAAGTCCAAATTAACATTCGAGAACAAACTGCAAAGTCTCCAAGATAAGTTTACTTTTTGAGGAAAAACATCAAATAATCAAATATTAGAGATTGTACCCACTATACTTAAATTAATACAAATACAAAGTTCATTCAACGTATTCAGTTTCTCTAAAAAATCTCGACAAACCTATTTTTTTTCCTTTTAATTGTGCATTCTTTTTCTTTCTGTCGAATCTAAATTGTGGGCAAGATGAGGATCCCCATTTGCTACTAATCATGACACTAATGTCCCACCACAAGGTTCCTCATTTGAAAGTTTGACATTAATGCATGTGTCACAGTGAAAATTGGTGATTGGTGAATATATGCTTAAGAAGAAGATAGTGAAAAAGCTCATTTACATATCAAAATAGCAATCAGTATGGAGTTCAAGGGTTTTGACGAAGAAAAGAACGCTTTTTCTCCCTAAGATGAGTGGGAAGGGCGTAAGATTGAGAAACTCCTCAGTCGTCAACTTGAAAATTGAAAATTGAGGGCCCATTTGATAATATTTTCGTTTTCTGTTTTTTATTTCTATTTTTCGTTTTTCAAAAAATAGATTTATTTGATAATTGTTTCTGTTTTAAGAAACGTTTCTAAAAATGATACCAAATTTAAGAAACTACGAAAAGTAGGTTCTCATGTTTATATTCATTTAACGTTTCCTATGAAGTATAACCCTACATAAGTGCTTCATTGATATCAGGTGCCCACACGTGTTATTTTCTCCTTGCCATGTCTTGGGCTTTTATTTTTAATATTATTTTTTTAAATATTTCTTCGGTTTATACATTAGTTCAATTTTAAATTGTAAATTTTTCAGATTTATATATTATTTTAATTTTTAAATTTCAAATTTCCATAGACTATATTCAAATATTTTTAAAATTTTAAATTTTAAATTTTACAATATACATATTTATATATTATTTTAAATCTTAAATTATTATTTTTAGTACTTTTGAAACCAGTTAGAATTTTATGACATATAAATTTTGTTTAATTAAGACATTTATTTACTTTATTTTAATATTTTACGACCATGATATTTACATAATAATATAAATGAGTTGAATTTGAGTCAACATCATATAAGACAAATGAATTGACTAAGAAATAATATTGTAAATCAAATGTTAGCAATATTTGAAAGTGTAAACGTTTTATAATTATTTTTTTATTTTAATTTATGCTATATATTTTTTATTTTACATAATTAAATTATATTTAAACTATAAAATAAGAGAAAATTTTAGGAAAAAAAATACAAGAAACAAGAAACAAGAAAGGGTTATCGATTAAGTTCCTGTTTTTGTTTCTTTTTTTTCAAAAAAACAAGAAACATAAATAGTTATCAAACACATTCCTATTTCTAGTTCTTAAAAAAACAAGAAACATGAAAAAGGAAATGGGAAACAGTAACGTTATCAAACTTTTTTTGTTTTGATTTTTGAAAATTAAACATATTTTCTCTCATTTTCTAGAGTACAAGAGTTGAATTCTTAGCCAAATTTAAAAAACATTTAGTTTCAAATTTTGACTTTTTTCTTAATATTGACAAAAAGTAGATAACAAGAAATTTAAGGGGCGTTTGGGTTCCCAACATCAAGTTATGAGGTGTTTGGACCCTACTCCATGTTTGGGGTTCCAGTTATAATAGTTGATATTGTCAACTATTATAATTTACAATTAACTACAATATAATTATTTCAAATCTATCTTTATTATAGTATTTATGATTTCTTACTTATCCTCTCTTTTCCTATTTGTCAGTGTTTACTATTTACTACTTAGTTTAAAATAATTTGCATCTCAAGCACAGACTATTATAGTGTATAGATGAAATGAACGTTTAAAGGTTAATAGTACATATTTGATGCCAATTGAGCTACATTCACTTTGGCATCAGTTGCAAATCTTAAGATTAAAATCTAGCATTAGTTTAAGAAATAATATCTTAAAATATAGATTCCATATGTCTCGACATTGAGGGTAAAAGTGAGAAACAACATAGCATGTGGGCCTCTCTAACATGTTTAATTAACTATATTTCTATAAAATAATGCATATTTTAAGGAAAAAATAATAATGTAATTAACTGTATTTGAAAAGTGGAATTACATTTTAGGTATCTATCATAATTTCTAAAAAAAATGGAATTGTCATAATTGTAGAAGAATTGAGCCGAGAAAATGGTTCAATTTGGTAGGAGGCCTCCATTTATAAGTGATCTATAGGCCTTCACCTTGGGCCTCGAACAAAAATGAGAAGCTCTGATTCAATAAAATGGTAAATTTTTTTTTTCGACCTTCACAAATATAGCAATCACGTTTAAAGTATTTGTAAATATACAGATATTACAATTAGGTTGAAGATCTATTAGTGATAAACCATATTAATAATAGATCTATCAGTGATAGAGCATATCATTGTTTGTCATAATTACCGTTTTTTTTAAATGTTGCTATACATTTAATTATTATTTTAAAAAGTGTTATCTAATACAATTATTCTTTTTTTTTAAAAAAAAAAAAGAAAAGAGTGACAAAATATAGGGAAAGAAAATAGATGTTCTCTTTTTTGAAATGATAATGATGGTAATCATCCAAAGTATAGTAAAGTTTACACATTATGGAGTGATTGGATAAAAATGTTACCTTTTTAACCCGTACTAAAACAAAATAAACATAGATAGCATAGTACTGATTTTGAGAGGAGTTAAAAAGTAGTTTTCAAAGAATCATAATTTTCACAATTAAAAATTGAAAATGGGATAATTGTCAGCAATTTTATTTGAAACAAAAATACTTACATACATTAAGCCCGATTGTGGCAATTTTTTAAAAATAACTTCTAACGTTTTTTTTTTTCTTGGAAAAAAGGAAAGTCTGACTAAGATGCAGCCTAAACTACATTTAATTATTGTTCTAATATTAATTTTTTAATTATACAAGTATTTTTTGTCCATCTTAGTTTAGTTAGTCTCAATTTTAATCTTGATTCTATGAATTGATTTTTTCCCTCTCCACTCTTATATTTTTTTTTTCCTCTTTCACCGTAAATTTCAACATAAACATAACTCAAATAGTTGACATACCATCAACAAAGAGGTAATATATATATATATATATATATATATATATATATATATATATATATATATATATATATATATATATATATATATATATATATATATATATATATATATATATATATATATATATATATATTATTTTTTTAATAATATTCAATGATCCATATCTCTAGTTCATGCACTTGCACAAGGAAGTTAATATCATTATATGATGCACACCCTACCCAATGCGTGTAAAAGAAGTCCTTTACTTTAGTATCAAACCAAACCACTCAATACAAAGATGAGTATTATCATTTATATATAAAGTACTCCCAACTTCATCATCTTTTTAATATACGACAATTATTGTTTTCTTTTACTTTCATACTTCATTGCCAACTTGCTTTTCAATTTCTTCCATGTCTCCTCTATTTTCAGCAACGAAATATGTCGTTTCAACTACTTTTGGTGAAAAAAGTGGTACGTACTTAAAGTGAGACCTTAACTAAAGATCAACTTTTAAAAAACATTTAAAAAAAAAATGGTTGCACTACACATTGAGTTCCTAGACTTTAAAAAATTTTCTTATAAATTTCCGCATTCTCATTGTTTATATTTTGGTTTCTAAATTTAGAAATTGCTTAATAATTAAGTTCCTAAATTTAAAATTTGTATCCAATAAATCTTTGAAGCGGTTTAATAGTTTAATCTAAATGTAAGGAAAAAAATATATGATCAATTAGTATAAACATCAACAACTTCAAATTAGATTAGTTTTCTCTCAACAAATAAGTATTTGGACCAATAAAATCCTACCTAATGGTGAGATAGTTGGGAAGGTAATTTGTTACAAAACCAATAAATACAAATTTTTTTTAAAAAAATTATTTTGTGAAAGAATTTTTGGGCCTTAAAAAAAAAAAAAAAAGCAGAATTTGTGTTTTTGTAAATTAGTGAGTAATTGAAGATAGAAAAAAAAAAATTCAAAATTTTGTTAACAATGCAAAGTCAAATTTGTTGATTCTCATATATGAAGACATCAAATATATCAAATAGGTTAACATTAAATTGGCTTGTCCAATGAGAAACTAGCATCTCATTTAAAATTTTAGGCCTTGTTTGGTATAACCATTTCGTTTTTTATTTTTGTTTATGAAAATTAAGCATATTTCATCTACATTTGTTACATTTATTTTGCATTCTCTTAAGTACAATAATTGAATTCTTTGCCAAACTCCAAAAACAAAAGATAATTTTTAAAAGCTATTTTTTTATTTTTCAAATTTTGGGTTGGTTTTTTAAACAATTATTAAAAAGCAGATAACAAAAAAATAAATTTGAAGGTGGAAGTAGTGTCTATAGGTTTAATTTTCAACAACAAAAATAAAAGACTAAATAGTTACAAAATGAGATCTTAGTTTTTAAAAAAGACTTAAAAAGTAGACAACAAAAAAAGAAAAAAAAAATAGATAGAAACCAAAAACAAAAACGAAGGTTCTCTTTGGTAACAATTTGATTTTTAATTTTTGGAAGTTAAATCTATTTCCTCGCAATTTCTTATAATAATTTTCTTTTTTCTTAAGTAAAAGAGTTGAATTCTTAGCCAAATTTGAAAATAAAAAGAACATTTTAAAACTACAGCCACATTTGGTAACCATTTGGTTTTTTAAAATTAAGCCTAATTTTGTTAAAAAAACATAATTTTCAAAATTGTTTTTGTTTTGTAAAATTGAATAAGAATTGTAATGGGCAGATGAAAAATATGAAAATCATGAGCAATAAATTAATAAAAAGCAAACAAAAATTTCAAAAATCAAAAAGTTACCAAATAAGGCCTACCTTTTTAATTTTAAAAAAATTGGCTTGATTTTTTTAAAATACTAGTAGAAAGTAGATAACATATCGAAATATTTAGAGGTTGAATAAGTGTTTATAGGCTTAATTTTTAAAAACTAAATAGCTACCAAATGAGATCTAAGGCTCTATATGATAACTATTTGGTCTAAAATTATGTTTGTTTTCTCATAATTTTTCAATCGTGGTTTTCATTTTTTTTTCTAAGTAAACAATTGAATTCTTGGCTAAATTCTTGAAAAAAAAAAAGTTTTTAAAAACTACGTTTTTTATTTTCAAAACTTGGTTTGGATTTTGAAAATACTATAAAATGTAAACAACACAATGGGGCTTAAATGATGATGAAATTAGGTTTAAATGATCTATTTCACACAAAATCTAATTTTTTTTTCTATAATAGATTCGTTAATTTTTTAAAAAATGTTGAACATATATTAAGGACTTATTTTTAAAGTTCAAGGACCTAGTTAGACACATATATAAAAGTTAAGGGATCAAATTTGTAATTTAACAAATTTATAATTTAACAAACAATATATAAAATAAAAAGACAAAAATGAAAATTGAAAATCAAAAGATGATAGAAAAAGGGTCCAAAAAATGCGATTTTGATTCTTATACTTTGAGAATTTTAGTCTATTTATTTTCAAATTTACATTGTAGTCATTGTACTCTCAATAAATCGTAAATTTAATCTCCAAGCTTAAATTTTATCAAAACTAATTAAATAATAATAATAATTTTCATAAAAAAATGAACTATGTAAATATAATTTAAAATTTTATAATGAAATACTAATAAAAATAAATAAATAAATTGGAAAAAGATCGATAATAAATTCAAGATTTATTAGAATTATAACGAGTAAAATTAGAGAATTAAAAGGAGGACAAAATTGAAGAGATTCCAAAATATAAAGACAAAAATAATAAAAACAAAAGAAAGTAGTGGGAGAAATCAAAAACTCAAAAGAGTGTGTTTTACTAGTTTGCCCTCGGGGTATAGGAGTAATGAATGTTTTGTCCCATAGGGAAGAGGGAATCATTTGAGTTGGGTGGTCGGCGACAAAAGCTGGCCCATTCTCATTTTTATCTTTCTACCACTTTTTTCTTCACTTTGCTTCCAAGACATGTCTTGTCCCTCAACTCTTTTATAAGCACTTCCTTCTCCCAAATATCAACTTATGCCTTTCAATTTCGCTAATTGCATTACATACCACTTCTAAAAATTATTAATATAACAAAATTTATCCAATGATACATTCCGTCATGATTAACTTCTATCATAGATATGGTCTATCACTAATAGACCACGCTGTCAATATAGTTTATCAGTGCAATAGACCTTAAAACAAAAATCTATTTTTTTTTCTATATTTGCATTTTTTGCATTGTGTTATATCTGTAAATACTTTGAACCTAATTGTTATATTTGCAATTGTCCTTTTAAATTTCAGTCTTTGTATCAATCTAAGTTATGAATTTTTCTTAAGTATATTAATTTTTTTTTTTTTTATATAAACATATTTGTGTGAGATTTATAATTATATTAATTAAACTCCTAAATTTTCATAAGTGAATGGTTTTTTTTTTTTTTTTGAAAAAAATATTTGTTGTGGGTCAATAGATATACTAGAGTATCTAGCTAAGTTGTCGTAAGTGAATGATCTTAAACTCACGGTTAGTATCTTTTTTTTAATCTTCTATGCATCAATTTTAATCTTTTTTTTCTTTTTTTGGGTTAAACTAAATCTTTTTTTATTTTTTGGGTTAAACTAACATATGAGGGAATCAACGCACCTGTTAGAATTGATGCATGAATGAATTTCAAAGCTAATCATAGTGAAGAATCTAAATGTGATTTGATTATGAAAATTTAGAAATTGAATTGATACAAATGATAAGTTTTACACGATGTTTTTTCAAACAAGATCTTAAAAGGGTATAAATTGATATACTTATGAAAGTCCAGGTTTAAATAAATTCAATTATTAGTTTAGAGTTTTAATTAATGCATACCAAAATTTAGAAGTATTAATTAGAAGACATGTGCGATGCAGGTGGTTAAAAGTCTTTAAAACACAAATTGTTAAAAATATATATATATATACTTCTAATTAAATTTAAATAGTAAGTATTTAACATAAAATTTAAGGATAATAATCGAAACTATATATATTTTTTATTTGGTCAATTTATAATGAATATGAATATGTGTTGAGTGACGTTGAAAATGTTTGAAACATAATTTTACCGAATGAATTAGAAATGGTTAAATTAACACAATTATTTGGTAAATACAGGACATCAAGTTTAAAAATAATTAAAAAGATAAAATAAAGTATGATATTTCATTTTAAATTTTAAATGTACGTGAATAAAAATAGAATATCAATGTTTGAGTAAAAATAGAATATCAATAACTTTAATAATGATATACAATTGATATATATTATCTTTTTTAATTTGAAATCATGTCGTATCTTCTAAGCGTGGAATTTTATACATTTGACAACTATGTTTTTTTTTATGTGAACG
>QLSR01000002.1:1324896-1341366 GCA_031780015.1 Citrullus colocynthis | reverse complement strand
AAAAAAAAGGAATAATGACGATGAGCACCATAAAGAGAAAATATTAGAAGAGGTAAAAGAAAATATGAAAGGATAAAATAGAAATTGTTTAAAGATCTAATAAAGAAAGGAATGTAAAATTAAATGGAGAAAAAATAAAGATAAAAAATATGAAAAAATACATTAAAAAATAGTGAGATATGACATTGTGAGGGCAAAATAGGCATTTAAAATATTTAAGGGCAAAATGAAAACTTAAAAGCTCTTCCCTCTTCATATTTTTTAGGTTAAAATTTCATTTTGGTCTCTATATTTTGAAATTTATTCAATTTTAGTCCTTATACTTTTAAATGTCTAATTTTAGTCCATGTACTTTCAATAAATTTTAAATTTAGTCCCTTGAAGTTAGTTTTAATTAAAATTAACTAAATAATCATAATAATTATTATGTAAAGAAACACAATATGTGAATATTTTTTGAAAGTTTATTGTGAAAATGCTAGTAAAAAATAAAAAGTAATGAGAAAGTCCACAATAAACCAATAGCATGAACTAAATTTAGATTTATTGAAAGTACAAGGACTAAAATTGAACAAACTTCAAAATATAGAGACCAAAATTATATTTTAACATATTTATGTGTATGAGATCACTTGATATTTTTGTAAAAAACAGTTATAAACAAAAGGGTGTTTTGGAAATTCGTCTTCAATCTTTTTGTTGTTCTTCTTCAAACACCTCACCAATGCCCTTCCATCACATGCCCCACTCAACTAAACCACCCAACACATTATTTATTGCGTCTTTCATACCTGTTCTATCATAAATATTCTTTTTTTAAAAAAAAAATTGTTCTATTTTATCTTTTTTCACATTTTACTTTTTACATATTTACTCCACTCAATTTTCATTAATTTTAACTTGAAGTCTCAATTTAATCAAATTGAGCATTCAACTTAACAGTGGATATACATAATTTCCTTCCTGAGTTCATTATACTTTTCCCCTTTTCTATTTTTATTTTTTTTTCTCTCTCTTAACCATGAACATTTTTATGACGGAACAATACTCATTTTGTCACTTTTGATAATATTGGACATTAGCGGCTGGTTTAGACATTTTATTGTTGAGTTTTGGCACTTTATTTTACAAACCCATGGTAGAGAAAGAGGAAGAGAAGAGGAAGAGAAGAAAAGGGGAGGGAAAGAGATTGGAAAGGTGTAGATAGACTGAAAAAGAAAATTGAATATCCACGTAATCTAAAATTATAATTAATAAAACTCTCCACCTTATTTAAAATTTGTTATGCATGCCATATAATTGTTCCGTGAGTCAATTAACGGTCAAATAAACTTATGAACTATTTAGAGCTATTTTTCAAACTTAAGGAAACTATGATTGAGTCTAAGCCCAATAGAAAAGAGACCTAAGATTCTACGTCATGTTGATTTGAAAAGGGAAAGAAAAACTTTGATTGTTGAGACAGCATGAGCTAAACGCTACTTCTTTCATGAAATGGGTAATGGCCGAGTTAAGTTGATTGTCACCAATGCTCTGCCACCTTGTCAAAAAGTATGCAATACTAAGTTTTCGGATGCACTAAATACTTCATTGTTAACTTAGGCGTTGGTGTGTGTGTGGCTTGACAATATACGAGTGTGAATTCTTTTTTACAAATCAACTCATCTACATATCTGTAGTCTCGGAGCAACCTATCGAGAAGTGCACATCAACAAAATATTATACAATGCAAACATTTATTTATATAGAAGAAGATCTTTTGCCAACTTGAGCAAAACCTAGCAATCGCGTATCTACTCTCTATTGAGGATTCTACATTTGAAAAATTAATGAAACTTACAATTTTTATAAGATACATAACCTACCCCTCTCATGACCAATTGGCTATGAGATGGAACCCTATGTTATCTAATATTATGTTGGTGCCCATGAAACTCAAACGTGGGAATTCAGTCTAAAAAAAATTCAGATCTGATCCAAGAATAATTCTGAACCCAAAAGATTGAGGTCTTGTCGTGAAAGAGCATTTTAAAACCACGTGGGTTGGTTTTGAGATGGAACTCTATATTATCTAATATGATATTGTAGTCCATAAATTTCTAATAGTACTCTGTCTTAAAAAATAGAAGTTCAATCCAAGAATGGTAAACCTAAGGAGACACCATCTTGGGGGCATGTTGAAGATCTCACTTTTGAAAAAGAATAAAAAAAAAAACCTCATGCAATGTTTAGAAGACACATAAGTTACTGTTCTTATGACCCATTGATTTTAAGATGGAATCCTAGATTATCGAATAGTGTTTATACATTTAATAAACCTTAAACTTAGTATTTATCCTGAATTTATGGTTAATTTTTCTAAGAGAATTTATGTCTCTTCCTTTTTCTAAATTACCAAAACATGAACTTGTTGCATATCTTTCCTTAAATAAAAATTACTATTATTATTATTTTTCTAAACTAGATCTTTTATAAATACAAAAAGTGGGTATGTGAATTTAAACTCAATTTGATAGAGTTGATATATGACAAATGTACTTAAATTATGTTTATTTTAACTTAGATAAAAATTTATTTGAAAGTACAAACAGTAAAATTTAAAAATTATGTTTATTTTAATTTAAATAAAAATTTATTTGAAAATACAAACACTAAAATTTAATGGATTGTTCAGAATGTAAGAATTAAATGATACTTTAAAATTATGAAAAGATTTTATCCCTTGAAAGTCTAGCAACGTACAAGGTACACCGCCCTTAATTTAGACAATATAATAACGACATCGAACAAATTTGACAAAATATCATATATGTGATGGGGACATGGACAAAGAAACATTAGGAAAATTAATTATTAGATGATATTTTACACATTTAATTATTGCAATTGTCTGGGAAACAGTGACGAATCTTTTATGATTATCTAGTTATGTTGACGAAAAAAAACAAACGAGTAAACGAATTATATTCCTTTTTTTTAGTGTGACATTTTTTATTAATTGTAAATATTTTGAACACTTTTTCATTTAAAACAATTAATTCTGCATGTGTGTATATATATGTCAAAATTATTAACATATTAACATATTTATTAAAAAAAATTTTAATATAATAAAATAAATTTATTTATTATAAATATATATAGATACTACTATCATTTTATTAACAATATTTTATTATATTTTTAAATAATAGATGGACAATTAAATTTTACTATATTTAGTTTTATTATTTAAAACTATTATCCTTTATTAAATATAATAAATTATACTTAATGTCAAAATAAATAAACAAAATATATATATATATATATATAATAAATTATACTTGTAATCAAATGTGCTAGTATTATTTTTCTATTTCAACTACAAATGCTACCTACACAAAATTATAAAATATTTAGGTAATTCCTTAGGTTTATATCTCAATTGAATGTTAAAATTTTGAAGAAACTTGTGTCTAATTAAATGGTTGAACAAAAAGTTTAAAGAAAAAAAAACAAAATAAAAAACAAAAATAGTTAGTAAAAAACTAGACTTCATATTTTAAGATTAAACAAATCTGCACCAAAAACACTAACTTGATGACTTAGAGTGCACTCAAAATATAGATTTTCTAACCTTAACTAAACAACTATATAAATTCAAACACAACTTTATTAACTACACCAAACGAATTAACTTTAGATTTCATAGCTCAACTGTGCTTCTACACCATTCCTATTTAAAAGTCAATTTAAAATATAATCTTGTTTTTTTAATTTTACAATTTTTCGAGTGGAAATTCAAACTTTTGACTTTACGGTTACGAGTGTCTACCTTCTACTAATAGAAGTCGAGTTATGCTCATATGTAGCTAAGTATGTATGTTCTTGTTGAAAAGTGTTTTAAACAAGATTTTTTATTACATTGTATCCAAAAGTGATTATAAAAATTACAAACATGTTTTTTTAGAAAAATTATTTTAAATAACAAAATTTTGAAAGTATTTACAAATAATAGCAAAATATCACAATCTATTCGCGATAGATCGCGATAGACTACTATCAGTGTCTATCATGATGCAGATAGACACAAATAGTAATCTATCGCAATCTATTGCAGATAGACAGTAAAATTTTGCTATATTTATAAATATTTTAGTTTATTTTCCTACATTTGAGAACAATCTTTTTTTTTATTCTTACATATTATTATAATATAAATTTTCAAATTTAAAGTAAATTGAAGACAACAATTTAAAGTAAATTCTTAAACTTTTAAGTATCTTAAATACAAAATTGAAAATTTAAGAAATTATTTATTTTTTAGATTTCATGAATGGAATGAATACAAACTTAAACAATCAAATATCTAATAAATTTTCTCTAGAAAAAACTTAATAAATATTTCTAAAATTTAGAAACAAACAAATAAATAAATAAATAAATAAATAAAAATATATATATATATATATATATAAACTAAATATTTAATTAATTTAAAGTAAATTCTTAAACTTTCAAGTATCTTAAATACAAAATTGAAAGTTTAAGATGTTTTAAATTTCATGAATTGATGAACACAAACCTAAACATTCAAATATCTAATAAATTGTCTCTAAAAAAACATAATAAATATTTTAAAAATTTAGAAACAAATAGACAAAAACAAAATATAAACTAAATTTGTAATTTAACATCAACACTACCTAACTTTTCAAAAGGGTAGGATATTGAGTCTTTTCAAAATACACTTTTAGTCTCTAAGATTTGAAATTGATGTTTATCTAGTTCTAAGATTTCAATAGATACACTTTAGCCTCGAAAGTTTGAAAAATAGTTATAAATGGTTATTGTGTTAAATTGATCATTAGTTAACTAATGCAAAAATTATATCACATCAATTTTTCTAATCAACTAAGGTCAATTTAACACAAAGACCATTTAAAACTATATTTTATTAAACTTTAGGAACTAAAGTATTTCTTTTAGAACTAAATAAACCAAACATATGTTAACCTCAAATTTCAAAACCGAAAAGTATATTTTACCCATTTCTTTATTTCCAAATTCCCCTGCAACTTTTTGGTATTCCAATCAACTCAACAACCTAGATATGGAAAAGAAAAAGAGAAAGAAAAAAATTGTAAGTTGGGAGATGATAATTATTTTGTTGACTTTATTGTAAGCCGTAATTAGTCGCTGTTTTTGGGAGGCGGGTTGGTTAATCATGCGATTTAAAATTAGAAATTAGAGTACGATGAGCGGGAAAATATCCCTCTAAACGGGCCGCGACTTATCGCCATGCACGTGACCTTCTTTTTTTTTTTTTTTTTTTTTTTTTTTTTTTTTAATTTAGTAAACTTTTAGCTGACGAACCGGCCAACACATTTTAAAATTTTAAACTTTTCAACTTTCTATTTTTCTTTTTTCGAAATTTGTAAATTTGTAAATTCCATACTCTTTTATAATTATTTCAGTCCTTTATGAAATTGTAGCATATGCGTATTATTTTATTAAAATAATTTGGTTGAAATACTTTTTTTTTTTTCAAGTTTTGTATTTTTGAAAAGTTCATTTTATTTATGGTAATTTTAGTTTCAATTTGTTCAAGTCATTATATATTTTAAAATCATTTTAAATCATATGTTTTTAAAAAGTAACTATTTTGGTCTCTTAAAAATAAAATCAAAATGAAGGAATAGAAATAATCATTTTCTAAAATTATATTTGAGAGTACAATGACCAAAATAAACATTTTGAGAGTACATTAACTAAATGAACCAAAGCTAAAAGTAACCAACATATTATTTACACCAAATCATTTTTATTTTCGATCTAAGTTTTTAAATATTCAAAATCTTGCATAAGCTATTACCGGATTTTTTTTTATTAAATTATTTAGTGAAAATCTATCAAAAATCCATTTTGTTTGTTCATATGTTGGATCAATTGATATCTACATGGAAAGCATTGAAGTCGCCAATTTTGGGCACAGTTCGATTTGTTCAGCATATAGTATTGATTAAGAGAGATGGAAGATCCGAATTCCTCCTCTCCCCATGTTGTTGATTTAAAAAAAAGAAGAACAAAGAATTAAAGAAACAAATAAAGCAAACAAACCTACACGAAAAATATTAACAGGAACGTTAGAAGTTTCAAATTTCTATCCTTACATTTGGTGAATTAAAATAGCAAGAAATTTAGCTTATAAGATTGTGTATTTCTGTCATCACATGAGTTGTGGTTGTCTTTTCCCTATGAGGGTTTTTCTTTCAATTGTTATTTTTTAGCTCTTTTGGGTGTACTATTCTTGTATCCTCTCTTCATTCCAATTCAATATATTTATAAAAAAACAGTAAATTGTGTATTTATTTCCATGTGTTATGTGTATGATAGTTATTATTATAGCTATTTTATTTTTAATTTACAAACATGTAAATAAAATTAGAAACAAAAGTGAACATATGAACTATAATATATATATATATATATGCTATCAACTTCAAGATCATTAGAGGTTTGAATTCCTAGCTTGACGTTGAACTAAAAAAAAAAGTCTTCTAAACTCTTTTTTCTTCTACATCAAGGACTTACTAATATGAATAATAAAGATGTTATTATTATTATTATTTTTAATTTGGTTCAATAATGTAGAAGTAAAAATTCCATGGGAGTTTTAAGATGAGCTTGGTTACGTTTTAGCTGTGCTAAGGTTTTAAAATTTAGGTTGACATGTCAACATTTTCTCATATTTATATATTCAACATCAATATAAGGAGTGAATTGACATTTTTAGTATATTGTAAAAAGAACAAAAAAAGAATCAACATAAAGTTAACCGGGCTCTTTCCAAATATAACAAAATAAACCAAAATATTTACAAATAGAACAAAATTTCATAGTAGATAGAAGGTGTATTTTGCTATTAGTTGTAAATATTTTTAGCAATTTTGCCATTTAAAATAATTTCCCAAGTTAATAAGGTAGACGTAATATAAATAATAAACATCTTGCCTTATTAAAAATTGCAAAATGTTTATTTTTACTTTATTATTATTATCGTAATTATTTAAAAAAAAGACAACCATACAAGCAACATATCTAAGCAAATTAGGTTATTATGCCACTAGACACAAATAAGGTAACCACCCAAGATAAGGAGTTTGAAGGATGAAAGACTCGCGCCTCTCAAAAGTTGTATGTGCTACCAAATGTGTTAGCATATTTTGGTTGTGTCGAACATGAGAGAAGGAAAGAATTCTCATTTCATGCCCTTAACATATGTTTCATCAATAGAGAAAGAGAGTTAAAAAATCATTCAAGAGTATAACAACCTCCAAATAATTTGATTTAACTAGGATATTCAATAGATTAAGCAATGAAATGCTTTCAAGATCGAAACATATGACCATTACTTCAAGACATCAACAATGAAATGCTTTCAAGATCGAAACATATGACCGTTACTTCGAGACATCAACATTTGATCCATATTTCTATTAATATTTTTGAGTAAATAAAAGTAAGGACATAGATAAGGGATAAAATGAAAAGTTGGAAGAAGTATATAAAATGAAAGGGCGTAAAGGAAAAGTAAATAGAGAGAGAGAGAGAGAAGGAAAGGGGGAGTTTTAGTTTTAGTTTAGCAATGGGGGGGGGGGGCACGGACGCTTTGAGGCCTCATTCAATACTTTACCGAACTCACCATCCATTTTTGTTCCCCAAACAAACCCTTCTTTTTTTTACTTCCTTCTCTCTCTCTTTTTCCTCCTCTTCTCTGCAACTACTCTCTCCTATCCCTTTCCCCCCCGTTTTCAGGTACATTTCTTGAGATTAAGCCACTCTTTTTCTCCTTTCTTCTTCTTCTCTTTTTCTTTTAATGCCAATTTCTCATTTCTTTCTCTTCTGTTTTCTCTCTCCACAGGACCATGGAATGTGTTGAATTAAGCCCCCAACTCTGTTTTCATGAAAATGGTTGTTTTAATCCCCACAATGTTGTCTCCTCCGATGATGTTTTCGTCGACCAACTCCTCGATTTGTCTAATCATGATGAATTTCTTCAAGACCAAACCCCTGATGATGATCATAACCCCTCTCTTTCCCTTTCCATTTCTATTTCTCCTCCACAAATTCATCATAACTCCATTGTTTCCGATCTTCCTTCTTTCTCCTCCACCGAACTTATCGTTCCGGTACTTTTTTTTAAATTTTTTGTTTCCCTTTCGCCTGTTTTTGAAGAGACAGAGATTTTTTTTTTTTTTTTTTTTTCATTGACGGAGGTTGTACTAATTTTAACAGGCGGATGATTTGGCGGACCTCGAATGGCTCTCCCATTTCGTTGAGGATTCTTTCTCTGGATTCTCCCCTCCGTTTCCCTCTCCTGGAATTTCTTCCCTGAAGAAATCGTCTAAGGAAGCCGCCGCCGTAGAGGAACAACTGGAGGACGATGGTTCCGTTTCGCCGCCGGAGCCCTGTTTCAAGACCCCCATTCCGGTCAAGGCTAGAAGCAAACGGACGAGAACCACCGGTCGAGTTTGGTGCCTTGGTTCACCGTCGTTGACCGAGTCATCCTCCTGTTCCACAACGTCGTCCTCCTCGTCGTCGCCGGCGAGTCCTTGGCTCATCATATCCGACCGTTTCGAACCGGAAATTCCGGTCTCGAAGAAACCAAGGAGAAAGTCGCCGTCGGAAAAGTCCAAAACCACCATCGGAGCCCAGCCGCCTCGGCGGTGCAGCCATTGCGGAGTCCAGAGAACTCCCCAGTGGAGAACCGGCCCCCTCGGAGCAAAAACTCTCTGCAACGCTTGTGGCGTCCGGTTCAAATCGGGTCGACTTTTACCCGAATACCGACCCGCTTGTAGTCCGACTTTCTCCAGCGAATTGCACTCCAACCATCACCGGAAAGTCCTCGAAATGCGCCGGAAAAAGGAAGTCACGGCCCCGGCTGAGTTTTTGACCTTAGAAGAGAATTAGCATACTCTAGAAAAAGGAAAAAGAAAAAAGTTGCCGTAGTTTGAGGTGGGCGATGAATACAGGAGGAAGAGAAGAGCAAAGTTTAGGTAATGAACCGGAATTGTCGATCCGGTTCAATTAATCCGAGTTAGTGTACATTTTTCCCCCCTCGGTTCGCCGTAGATTTGTAGCAATGTACGTACGTAAGCGTCTAGAGAAAAAAAAATATTATGTATTTCTAAATTTTAATTTCTTTGATTATTAAGATTTTAGATTAAATGACATTAACTGCATTTTATTTTAAGAGTTGTGGTTTGTAAATAGTATTTTATAACGTTTGTAGAAGAATAATAGACGTAATAAATTATAGTACAATATTTAATTGTACAGTTAATAAAAAATAAATAAATAAAATTGGAGGGGAGGGGGTTTTGGGTGAGTTTGAAACGGCTCTGATGGCCGTTGCAAGGCGAAAACATTATGAAGATGTATAATGTAACGTATAAATTTAACTTATTATTTATGACATTTTGTTTTCGAAAACAAAAACCCTTAATAACACCGTTTCCAAAAAAAAAAGAAAAAATCATCATTATGACGTAATTTTCAGCTCAGATTGAAACTTTTGGGACGTTTTGTTTCATCAAAAGTCTGCCCATTAAAAATCTTTGGAAAATTGAGATGTATAGCTTAGAAACAATGTTGCCTCTTGTACTTTAAAAATTATTTAATTTTAGTTTATATATTTTGAATTGTGCATTTTTAGTCTTTTGTAATTTTAATAATCTTAAATTTAGTTTTCCAATATTAGTTATTGTTGATTTTGATTTTGATTTTTTTTGTTATTTGATAGTGTTTTTACTACAAAATTTGAAAATATATTCATATATTGTATTTCATTCTAGGAATATTATTATTATTTGATCCATTAAGGTAAAAAATTAATTTTGAAGAACTAAATTTAAGATATATTAAAAATATAGAAACTAAAATTAAACGATTGAAAACACGTAGATTAATTAACACAAACTCCAATAAAAATTGATTATAATGCGTTTGAAAAATAGGCTCTTTTCAAATATAGTAAATTTACAAATATAGCAAAATTTCACTGTCTATTGGTAATAGACTACGATAGATTGCGATAGATTACTATCTTTGTTCCAATAGATATAAATAGTAGTCTATCACGGTTTATCGCAGATAGACTGTGTATTTTGCTATTAATTGTAAATATTTTCAGTAGTTTTGCTATTTAAGATAATTCTATCACAACTAAAAATTATTTTTTTTGTTTTTCTTTTGTTTTTTTTTTTAAATTTTTGTTTAAAAAATGATATGTTTAAATACCTAGGTTAGGAGAGGAGAGGGTTATGAATAGATTTGACCTCATTTACATTTATACCCCTAATATATAAATGTATTCACAGCTACTTCCAAACAAAAAATAATACTTTTTGTTTTAAAAAAAATTAAGATAATTGTTTATTGTCACCCTGTTTTCTAACATCTTTGTTTAAAAATAAAAATTCAAGGTTTGTAAATGTAATTCCCCTAAATTTCAATATTCAAATATATGCATTTTCAAAATATGTATATTTTAAAATTTTTTATCCATAATAGGGGTAGAAATCTTCATCATTGACCCAATAATTTTTTATTGGCAGTCATATAAACAAACATGAATGGGGTGATGAAGTAAATAAGATGAACAACTTATTTTAATTTCGAAAGAAATAAAAAGGAAGATGCTAATTAACCTTCCAACAAGAATGTGTTTTATCCAACAAAATTCTTAGTCCTATTTTCTACTGGGGGTTACAATCAACTACACTTGCCCATGTTTTTTAGTTTCTACTTTTTATTTTAATCAACTTGTGTTACTTTATTATTGTTATTACTATTATTTTTTTTATGTATACTTCGATATACCCACATAAAAAAAAAAAAAAAAAGATTATTTTACCTACAAACCATGTGTATATACATGCATGATAATGATAGTTGATATAGGTTTTGTGTTTCGGAGTTTGAATCCAAAAATTAATTCAAGAGATATGTAGACACCTTCCAGCAATTGAGAGTTGCAAAAAATTAAGAATTATCATATATTTTTAGGTGTTTGGTCTCCATAATTTGTTTCTCTTTATTTAGAGTTTTTTTAAGGGACGTTTGAATTGAGTTGAGAAAAAGTGTTTATCAAAAAACTAATTTTTATTTACTCTTTTAATAAAAATAGTTTAAAATACATTTTAATCTTTTTCAAAATTATTTATCTTTTAAGTGAAAATTATTTCAAACACACCTTAACCTGCATTTCTCAATTTTAAGAATTGGGTAGCTGAGAAAAATTAATAAAATATTAAAAGTATTTTCAGCAAAATACAACTAACAATTTCTATTAAAATATACATTTAGGCCCATTTAGATTAACTTATCAAAAAGATGTTTTTTAAAATTTCATTTTCGTTTAAACACTTTTAATAAAAATTGTTAAAATAAAAACACTAATGCTTTTCAAAATTCATGTTGAGAGATTGCCAAACACTTGAATATTTTCTAAAATGACTTTTTTTTTATTTTTTATTTAAATTAACTACTTGAAAATGTATTCTAAACAAACCTTTAATCATAAATTTCTATCACAAATTGAGAAGAGAAGTTTATTAGCGATAGAAGTTTTATCGCTAATACGTCCTATACAAAAGTACATCCAATAAATAAAATGACTCTGTTTGATAACGTTCCTACTTTTCATTTTACATATTTGCTATATTTACAAATTTTTTTTCTTTAAATTGTAAAATACTAAATTTTAGTTGCCGCTCATTATAATTATTGACTAATTTTCTAAGAAAAACTACATATTTAAATCTGTTGACAAGTAGATGAACATTTTTCTTTTTTTCTGGGTTCGAACTAGGATTAAGGGGTAGAATTTTATTTTATTTTATATCTTTCCCTTTGAAAAAACGTTGGATATTTGAATTTAACTGTTGAATATTATTATTAAACTAGTTAAAGTATATAGAGTATATGTGAGTTATGATTTTGTTTATGTTTATTAGTTAAAAAATGTCCATATGCACATAAAATCATGTCCATGTGCACCTAAAATCATGTAGTTTAATTAAAAAGGTTTAAAGAAAGTGATTTTTTAACATATAATAAATAAAAGTATTGTATAGCTTTTAAAGGTTGGAAGATATCTTGATATATGATAAACATTTCGTTTTTTTGTTTTATACAAATAAACATGATATTAAAATATTTGGCTCTTTTCAAATATACCAAAAGAAACCAACATATTTACAAATATAACAAAGTTTCATTGTTTATCTGCATAGACTGTAATAGATCAGGATAGACTACTACTATCTGTGTCGTGTCACAAATAGTAGTTTATTGCAATTTATCGTAGATAAACTATGTTTTTGGCTATTAGCTGTAAATATTTTCAACAGTTTTGTCATTTAAGATAATTTTCTTAAAATATATATCCTATATCATGTATATATAACAAACACATGTTTATAGTTTTAATTTCTATAATATTCCAACCATCACTTTACTAATATAGTCTAAAAATAAAAGTTTTATTTTCCATAATATTCCAACAATAACTTATTACTAAAATATTCTAAGAATAAGTTAGATTATGAGGATGAGAATATAAATGACCAATTTCTTTGATTCAATAATACTAAAAAAGAATACCAAAAGAAAGAAAATAATAATACTTAAAAGGAAGAATAAATACAAAAATGTTTACATATAGTGATTTTGATTTTGACATGACTATTGAACAATTGTATTTATTATTTTAGTGTGTAAGCTGTTATTTATTTATTTTTTTATATGCCTTGTTAGCCTTGGTGCTTTTGACTTTGCGTGGAATTTATGTTTCTTTGGCTACAGATTATTCTTTCATTTTGGGTATAGATTTTTTTAAGTCTACTTGTTTTTGGTTGTTGTGTTGATTCTTTTCATTGGCGGCACTCTTGCCTTTTATGACATATATGCTGTGTGTATCTCGTTCCTTCAGGTTAAGCCACTTAGAGTATTTTTGGAGTGTGGTTGAGCAGTACAAAAAAGAGAACTCATGTATATTCTTGTAAAATTGCAATGTGATTTCATATTTAATGCCAAGGTTCAAGACAACATGTTTCCTCTTGTTCAATACCAACGCCTTTTTACTGTTAGAAATGGTTGATGATCTAACTACGAATTGTTAGATACAATGAAGATGAATTGAGCTAGAGTTTTAAAATTGAGAGAGGTTTAAAATGCGACTAAAGTCCCATATTAACTAAATAAACAAATGATTATTGATATAGAAGTGGAACAACTATTTTGATTAGTGCGAGTAATGAAACGAAAGGTATATATTTTTATCTTTATATCTTAATATAGGCTTATAGTTGGGAAATTTTGACATCACTTTAGACGATAGAAAAAAGTTTAGAGAAACAAAGTAGGGGCACATGGTTTGGTTAGACGTGGAAAAAATAAAATCAAACAGCCGACAAAAATTGGAGTGGCCTTGTACATATCCAAATCAAAGGGCGGAGGCATGGGAAGGACGGTGGGGAATATCAAACATTGAAAGACCAAAATGCCCTTGAGTGTCTTTGGCAAATTATGACGTGACAATCATAGGTTGGTTTTTATTCACCCAATTTCAAACAATTTTTTTTCTTCAAAAAATGAAAAATAGAAAATCACATGCAGCAATTATGGGTGTAGTGGAGGTGGGAAATGGAATGATGATGTGGCAAAAAATTGCATCATTTTTTTTTTCTTTTTTCCAAATTGAATTCAGCCAAAAGAAGAAGGCTAATTTTTGGGGATTTCTTTTTACCTGAATTCAAGCATATACTTATACTTATCATTGTCACAACCCACTATTATCTCCCTCTAGGAAATTATAAACATACAAGTAAAGTTTAAATTCCTTTTGTGCAGTTTGCAAGAATATATTCAGTTTTTTTTCCTCTCTTCTTTTTCAGAAGGAAACGTCGTTATGGACACCCAACATGAAGAAGGAAACATCCTTATGGACACCCAACATGTGGCTAGAGCATGGCCTCCATGTTAAACAAATGTTTAGCTAAAGATAATATAATTCAACTGACATATAGTATGTATTAATGATCAAGAGATTTATCATTCAAGTCTCTTACTTTTATTGTACTATAAAAGTGTTTTCTTAAAGAAAAATCAAATTTTCTATAAGTACATATTGGGACTTGAATATTTTATTCAACTATTGTGTATTTTACAATAGAGAATAGAGGGTTAAATACATAAGTGTGATAAATACAAGTAAGGAAAGTCTAAAATATTGGGATCTCATTTCTCCTAATTACACAATTTACGTTCGCACACTCCCTTAAACTTAAGGTGGTAGCTAGAGTAGCAACCAACTTGAGTTTGTTAAGCAACTGATTGAAGCGACCAGATGACAACACTTCGGTGAAGATATTAACTGGTAGCTCGGTAGTGGAAATGGATCTTAAGAGGAGAGTATTGCTCAGGAGATGATGACGAACAAAGTGATAGTCATTTTTAATATGCTTGGTACTCTCATGGAAGACATCATTGTGAGCAATCTAAATAGTATTGCGATTGTCACAGTGAAGTATAGTGGCAGATTGTTGAGGTACTCCCTAGTGGAGCCATAATAATTTTGAAGTAGCATCAGCAAGGGCAGGGTATTTAGATTCAGTACTAGAATGAGGAGCAACACCTTGTTTCTTACTCTGCTAAGAAATGAGAGAATCACCTAAGTAGAAACAATAACCTGTAGTAGAGTGTTGATCAATAGGATCACCAGCTCAATCAGTATCAGAGTAGCCAGATAACACTAGGGATGATTGAGAGAAGAACTAAAGTCCATGTCCTAGAGTACCCTTGCTATAGGGAAGAATGGGAAGAAAAATAGTAAAATGTATGGTTCGTGGAGCAGTCATGAACTAGCTAACAATATGAACAACATATGCAATGTCTGAACGAGTCACTATTAGATAAATAAGGCTGCCAACAAATTGACGATACAAATTGGCATCTTCGAGAGTAACACCATAAAACGGAGCCAAGTAAACATTGGGATCAGTGATGCTGGTGTCGTGGCAGAGTCAGTGATGTCTGAGTAGGCTAAAAGATTAGAGACATATTTTGCTTAAGACAACGAGTAGCCATCAAAGTGCATTAATATCACAATGTCAAGAAAGTAATTGAGTGATCCCAAGTCTTTCATCTCAAAGTGTTCCCTAAGATAACGTTGCAAATCTGATATAGTCTGAGGATCATCACCAGTAATAATCATATTGTCAACATATAGAAGAAGAACAATATCATGGGGTGTTTGACGTGTAAAGAATGTAGTATCATGTGGACTTGAATTAAACCCAAGTTCAATGATGATATAATTGAAAGTTGCAAGCCAAGCTCGTGGAGCTTGTTTCAAACCATATAACGCACAACGAAGAAAACACACCTTTTGGGGTGGGGGGAGAAGTATCGAGAAGTACCCGATGATGACTTCATATATACTTCATTAGATAAGGTCACATTGAGAAATGCATTCTTGACATCCATCTGAAGAAATGACCTTTGCTTGGCAGAGACAACTGCTAAAAGACTTCCAACAAATGTCATCCAAGCCACAAGAGGAAAAGTCTCTTCATAATCTATGCCATATTCTTAAGTTCCATGAGTCATGCTTTATATTGTTCAATAAAACCATCAAAGTGAGTCTTTATTTTATAGATCCACTTGCATCCAATGGGTCTTTTACCAGGTTGTAAATTGACATAGTCCCATGTGTGTGTCTTTTCTAAAGCTTAGAGTTCCTCATTCATTACTTGCTCTCATAGAGGGTTAGTACTTGCCTCATGATAAGAGGTAGGTTCAACCATGGAAACTATAGTGGGAAAAAAATGGTAATCTTGGAGATGAGTGGGAGTTACCCTCACCTGACTAGAGCAATGAACAAGAGGAAGTGGTTCATGTGCAAGTTCAAGTTCAACAGTTGAGACAAGAGGCTAGTTTGGGTGTGTAGAGATTGGTGCAGATTGATCAAGCTCACCATCATGAGTGTCAGAAGAAGGAAAGAGATCAATAGAAGCATCAGTAAAGAAAGAGTGATGACTCGAGAGGGAGGTATGAAATGATGGGAGACTAGAGAACATAGTATACTCCCAAAAAATAACATGGTGAGAGATGCGTATTTTATTAGAAAGCGGATCCCAACAACAAAAACCTTTATGTTCAGTTCCATAGCCAAGGAAGCAATAGAGGCGTGCGTGTGGTTCTAATTTGGTATGTCCATGTGGATGAAGAAGACCAATATATGCACAACCGAAGACTTTAAGATTAGAATAGTTAGAAGGAGTACCATATAATCGTTTGAAAGGACAAATGTTTTGAAGGACAGAAGAAGGGAGATGGTTGGTGGGGTAGACAAAGGTGAAAGCAGCCTCAACCTAGAATTTCTCAGGATAGGAGGCAAAAAAAAAAAAAAAAAAAAAAAAA
>QLSR01000002.1:1264382-1324497 GCA_031780015.1 Citrullus colocynthis | reverse complement strand
AAAAAAAAAAAAAAAAAAAAAAAAAAGTTAGACACGAACAAAATCCAGAATGTGAGATGTTTATATTCTGCTTGCCCAATTCGTTGATAGGTAAGAGGACAAGAGTGCTGAATGAGAATGCCCTGTTGGGTGAAAAAAGAAAGGAGATTGGAGTCCTTATACTCCATGAGATTATTCATGCGAAGGATTTTAGTAATACGAGAAAATTGAGTTTGAACCATATTAGCAAAATCAAAATAAATTTGAGGTAAGATAAAATGAGAGTATTCATCAATGAACCAAAAAAAAAAAAAAAGCAATAACCATCGAAGGTAGTATTAGGGGGTAGGGCCCCAATGTCAGAGTGAATTAAGTCGAAAGGTTAATCAGATAAAGAGTATGACTGAGAAAAAGATAATGCAGGTTGTTTTGCAAGTTTGCAATTCAAACAATCAAATGAAACAAACTTGGTAACATTATTCAAATTTCTAATAGAAATTAAATGACGAAGTTTTTTAGAAGAAGCATGATCAAGATGAAGGTGCACTAATATATAGCAAAGTCAGTGACAGAGGCAGAGATGGACAGACAAGCAGGGAGTTGAAGTGATGTGAGCTCAAACAATCTTCTTACTTTGCGGCTCGTACCAATCGTCTGTTCCGTCTACAGATCCTGTACCTGACAACCACTAGGAGAGAAAGAAATAGTAAAGCCAAGATCACATGATTGCCCCACTAATGGAAGATGAAAGGTTAGATCTGGAACATAAATGAGAGGAAGTGATTTTGCAGGAGTAATTGCAGTCATTAGAGAAATGTCAGATTATGATATGATTACAACAAGTAGAATCAATAAACCATCAGTTACCTGGTGAAACGACAAGAGTAGAGGAATTGGATGAAATCACTTGTTTTAATAAGTCTTGAAGATCACTAATCTAAAAGCTAGGAGGGGAGGGGTCAATAGAGGAGGTGGTAGCAGCAATAAAGGAGGAACTAATTTTAGTAAAATTCCTTGGCTTTGTTGGATGACCTAGAGGTCAAGGTGGTCATGCAAGACAATTGTCCAAAACATGACCACGCTTGTGACAGTACCTGCACTCTAATTTTTCGACAATCAACAAACTTAGAAGGTGTTTAGGGAGCTGGATTATAATCAGAATTACTGAGAATTTGATTATGGTGGGTTTTGTTATCTGGAATCATGATTACTGGGAATTTGATTACAGAGTTTGGAGTGCAGGGTTGGGTTGGTTGTGTTTCTAATTACAGTGTTTGGATTGCAGGGTTGGGTTGATTGTGTTTCTGATTACAATGTTTGGATTGCAGGGTTGGATTTAGGCTGGGTTTAACGGTTTTTTTCCTATATCTGTTTTCTGCACCATATTATCAAAGCTCGTGATACTATATAAAATTCTACTTTCATGAACTTTAGAATTGGAATTGAACCAACTTTGGAAAAACAAAAAGTTTAGCATATGAAATTCAAAATACATAGATGATAGCTTCAGTTGGTAGTTTAAGTACAGACATAAAATAAAAACAAACAATCCATACATAGTACAGACATAAAATGAAAGCAAACAATCCATACAAACGCATGAAGGGAAAGATAAGGTTCATAATAATTTTCCTTCAAATTGCAAGTACTACGTAATTAAAAAAAATAGCAATAACAAACAAATAAAAAATCAATTTAATCTATTAGAATATCCTTCTATTTTTTTAAATGACATATAATATTTTTTTTTAAAAAAAGAATAAGCCTATTGTATGAATTAAAAAGAATGAACTTTGTTTTATTTCCTTCTTTTTTTTTTTAAATAATTTGTTATACAAAAACAAAATTAGTTTAATTACAAAACATAGTTTAATTCCCTTTTAAACACTTTCGTGTAGACTTTCTATTGCCAACTAACTTTTTTTTTCTTTTTTTTTTTTAATTTTTTTTGCCAAATGCTTAGTTGGTTTTTTTTTTTTTGCCCTACAAACATGGCTGATTATTTTTTCTTTAGCATGTTTTTTGTAAAATTTCTAGAAAACACCCTGGAATTTTCTGTTTTTCTAAAGTGACATAGAACATTTTTTTTTTCTAAAAAAGTGTATTGTATTATTTAGATTACAAAATTGAAATATGTTCAAATGTTGATTTATATTCATTTATATATTCAAACACTGATTCGGTTAGAATTAAACCAATTACCCAATAGGGTTGGCAAAAAAACCCACGAGCTCAGGTATCCCCACCCTGTTCTTGACCCCGACCCGATTAAATATAAAAGATGTTGACTCTCATTCTTGCTCTCATATCCTTTCCTCACTCATAATCACTCTATCTCTCTCGCTCTCTCTCACACTCTCTGTTACTCGCTCTCGCTTTCTCTCGCGTCAGCATGAGAGAAAAGAACACAGTGTGTGGAAGAGGAGAAGACAAAAGAGCAAAGATAGATCTAAAGAGGAGTGAATGAGGAAGATGAAGGATTGAATGCACATCGTGAGGTGTGAGGGGGTGGAAACCGAGTGAAACGCGTGAAATCGGGGGGAATAGGAAGGGGTTTGGAAAGGGAATGGGAAGGGGTTTTGGATTACAAACCGGGCTAAAATCCAGTTGCCCAAACATGGGCTTCAAAACCTAGTCCATTCAAAGTCCATTCCAACCTCATTCCTCAAACACCCGGTTGTTGATTTTAATATTGGATTTCTGTTTTCGATTTATATGGAGTTTCTTAGCTTGTTGCACAAAAATAGATATGATAATTTTCGTACAAAGATGCGTCGAAAATTACTCAAGTCTGATCATGATTAAGCAAGTTTTCCTATAAAAAGCCCAAGTATAAGCTCTTATAGGTTTTCCTGGTGAGTTTAGGGTCGAACGCAGGGATTTATAATAACTAGGCGTTTAGAATAGATGCATGACTATGCGGTGAACTATACAAGTAATATGTGCATGAGTTGTATGTGTCTAAAACTATACATAAAGAATGAATAAAATTTCTAACTAACAATGAGGTGGATGCGGCGATGGTTAGTCAAATGTTATTTAGTGTCAGATAGCATGCATTGAAAATGAATGGAACTATGCGATAAACGTAGAGTTGACACAGGAGTTAGATGAAAAACTTAAACCTATTTAAGTATAAGTACATACCTACAAACTTAGTTTATGAATCCATCTCTCGATGTTTCGATGCCACATTAATCTTACTCTAAGACGCATGGTAAGTTTGCATTGGCAAAAGACGAACTACATCTCTGTACCTTATAGTCTTGATAAATGCTAAAGATTAACTATCTACTCTCTCAAGCTAGACAGTCGTGCTTACTGCATTTGTTTGTCAGATAATGCTATGCAAGCTAATGATATGCATTCATCAGGATGTAGCGTACTTCATATTATTTAAGAAAAAGTAACTCCAACATCTAACTCATTTAGCATTCAAACATCATGGTGTAAGATATTTAATATGAAAATAGATTGAAGATAATCGTCAATCAAACTCATATTTAAAATAATCATTCTCTCAAATGTCATTAACAAAACATAAGTAAGAATGATGGAAATGGAGATAAAACAGAATGTCAAGCCGCCACTGACAACGTCTTGCTTCATGGAGGCTTGAGATGGTTGCTATCTAATACATAAAATCCATAGGGTGAAGGTTCTCACCCACTGGGAGACAATTCTGAAAGTTCTCAGAATCCTTCCCTCAGAAGAGCTCGAAATGGAGGCTGGTTATGGTGAAGAAGGTGTGCAGAGCCTTCACGCCTGTCACGCATTTCTCTGTTTTTTTTTTCCTCTCTGAATGGAGAAGCTTTGGGCTATTTATAGGCATCGAAAAGGTGAACTCATGATGACATGATACCTTTACATTAAATTCCATGCCCTGCTGTGCAGCCTTTTCACATCGTCGGCCCATTTGTTCTGCCATGACTTGATAACGTGTTATCCTTTTGCATATTGACATGACAGCTTTTGCCCAGGCGTCTCTATCTACTTTTTCTCAACGCATGATCTCGACGCATGGTCTCGAACGCATAGTTTTGACGCATGGGTTTCCATTTGTTCTCGCAGCAGCTTCGTCTCTCGTACTTGGGTTATTTGGGCTTCTTTTCTGCTTAATCCTGCGTTAAGAATAGAAAAGCTCATAATTTTTCAGATATTTTATTTTGTAAATAGTGGTAAAGCATGGTGATACATTTTACATAATTCAACTTCCAAAATCATGCGTTTAGCTCTAAAGTTACTCTAATTAATTCAAATAGTGACTATAATAACTTGTATTTCTACAAGTTATCACACCCCCAAATTTGAGTTAATGTTTGTCCTCAAACATTTATTTGAAGATTTATTAAATTCTACAACCCAAGTCTAAGTAAAAGCTCACCCTCTCAACATGCCTTCTATTCCTTGACTATATCAACAATCAAATAACCACACCAAGTTCTTTTTCAATTGACGCTTTGAAGTACTTCTCATTTTTAGATGCGGCAAGCTTATTCCTCAAAAATACCCCTATTCACTTCAAGCCAATCTTATATCCTCATTTTAGCAATATGCCATGGAGTTCATTCATTCATAAAGTTTCTATTTTTATCTAACTCAAACAAAATTTTTCTTTTGAAGTAGACTTGCGTTGATTCGGGCTATCTACCTTCGTTTTGACATACCAACGATGGGGTGGATGGAGGCAGCCAACACGAGCAAATACCCTTCCACAACTCGGCACTTATCGCGTTCCTTTTTGGTTGCGTCGACAGTGGTACCGTTTATTTATTTTTCACTGATTTTGGACTCTCACTTTCTATTATGTGGTGTAACGAGCCATTCTCAACTCAACTTTTAACAGGCTAATTTTGTGTGCTGTCAGCAAAGTTGTTTGTCCATGGAAATATATTACTTTTTTTTTTAATTGTTTGTGTTTTATGAATTCTGAACGCATGACTTAATCCTTTCTTACCCCCAAATTTGAAGTTAGCAAGGTCCTCATTGCTGAATCGAGTTATGAGATTGCCTTAGAAAAATTTTGCAAAACAGGTTTGAGGCAAAGCTTGCAACGCATACTAACTCTGGGAAGTAATTTACTAAGTGTAATATCCTAAGGCTTGTGAGTTAATCCTCTTATTTCAATGAGTCTACAAGGGAAGAGCATAAATATCATCATGGAGGTTGGACGCAGAAACAAAAACAAGGCAGAGAAAATAATAACAAGAAATAATTGAAAGCACAAACACAAGAAAACAAAGAGATTCATGAATTGAATATTAGATTGATGTAAATGTATTATGCGTTGTACTATTTACAAAAAGAATCAAAAGAATAAACTTAAGAAAAGAAAGAAAATTCCCAAAGAACGCCCCCAAATTTAAGTTCTCCCCGAGGCATTGTCATTGTTGTCCGTAGGGGGAGGATTTGGATGGTTGAACTGAAGGGGTTGCTGAAGGGAAGGAGGAATAATTGGCGCTGGGATGCGTTGGACGAACACTTCATAAATGTAATTCATCAGAGTGCTGAATTGTTCATCCTAACGCTGAGCTTGGCGTTGAACAAAATTCCAAAGCTCTAATTGTTACTGCGCCATCTGAGTCACTTGCTGACCCAATTGTGAAACTTGTTGAGCCAACTCTTCTTGCAGCTGAAGACTTTCCATCTCCTTGCGCCGAATTTCATCCAGGTCTCCCATGATTGGGTGAAGGATCCCATCATCCAAATACCGCAGTAGATCATTCAGACTCAATTCAACAAACTACAGCGGAGCAGAGGCGTGCCGTAATTGATATGGATCTTTTTGATGATGTGTGCTGGTAGATGCTTCTGCATGCGAATGAGAAGTTGGGCGGGAGAAGGTTCAGTAGTTGGTGGAGTTGGAAGATTGGAAGATTGAGGTTCATGGCGAGGCGATGAGAATTGAAAGGGCGCTGACTCCTCAAGATCCAGAGTCAGGGTCGGCTCAACGGGTGGTGGGGGTGGGGATAGGGTTGCCTCTCGAAAGATAGATGATTGAGGTGGGGAGAGGGTTAACTCCAGGTGGGGTGAAGAAGGCGGCATCACTCCCTTTGACTCTTCATCCGTCATTTCCACTTCAACTTCTAATTCCCTCGCAATCTCAGCTATGCGACGGAGAAATTCAGTTTTTATGGTGGCCTCCTTGGCAGCTTGTTTGTCAGATGCTTTTTCCTCTTTTCTTCTCTTTGCTGCGACGAGAAACGACTCTGTCCTTTCTTTCATTTTTGTGATTTCGTCTTTCAGTTTCTTGGATTTCTCTGCCACTCTCGCTGCTAACCGCTCAACAGATGATTCGGCGATAGCCTCGGATGTCCCCGCATCCTTTACTTTTCCATTTTTTCTCTTTCGCGGAGGTACATCTTCCTTGGCTTCTTATTCCTTGGCCCTTATTGGCCTGATTTTCCTTTTTGTGGCGGACTTCTTCTTTTCCACTGCCGCTATTACTTTACCAATAGGTCTTTCATCGGAGTCTGATTCCTCAAGACCACTCATCGCAGGGACTGACCCACGCAACTTATTTTTCATCTCTTGGTTGACCAACCCGTCCAACTAGGCATCGTCTCCTTCATGAATGGTGTCTAGAATATCTCCGAAGACAGTGGACTCTTCATTCCTTCCTACATCCTGAGCTTCAGACAAGTCCCTGGAGCGCGGTGAAGATGGGGCTGATGTAAGCACCTAATTTGTAAGCACGTTCAAAAGCTTTATGCGAATTAGTATTAATAATCTCATATTGTAAATTAAAAAAAAAAGAAAAAAAAAGAAAGAAGGAAGAAAAAGGAAAAGAAGAAGAGAAGATAAGGATGGAGAGTTGGTCTTAGCCTTTTTATTGGAAGGGAAATTTTGGCCGACTTTTTTCTACTCATTTCCAGACTCATTTCTATGCTATCTTTCAGCTACATGTTGTGGAGAGGTTGAAGAAGAGTTTTAGGGCAAATTCATGCAAGGTTTTGGACGGTTTCATGGTAAAACTGAAGCTGAAATAAAAGTTTCATCTGCTGTTGCACTGCTCGAACCAGGTTTGGTGTTTGGTAAATATCGAGCTGAAGAGATTAAATTTTGGGCTGAAATTTTAAATTTAGTACGTTAACTCAATTTTGAACAACTTTTATGAAGGATGCTTGAGTTGAAATGGAATAGAAACATGTAAACTTTTAGCTGGAAGTTACTGATACAAAATTTCTGTGCAATCTAGAGTAGCACGGAGAAAACTTGCAATATCTGACGAACTAGAACGAGTTAAGCCACGAAAAGTTGAGGTAAGCTAGAAAACATGTTTCTCTACAAGTTTGTAGAAGGAAAAAAGTTCTAAATCTGGCTGGAAATATAACTTTGAATTGACAGAAGTGAGAACAAAAAGGAAAGGAGGAAACTTTGCTGTTGGGTGTCGTTAGGGAGCGAGTGTCGCTGAGGAATTGAGTAGCGACACTAGTCTCGCTGGTGGTGCAAAGGAGGTTTTTTCTCTCACAAATCTCGCTGGCTCTCGCTCGGTGTCGCTCCTCAAGTAGTCTCGCTAGTCTCGCTTATTCTGGTGTTGCTAGTGCCGTGTACCTGTTGTGTAATTTCGTTAGTAATTTCGCTAGTAAGGTGAAATCTCGTTGGTAATTTCTCTAGTGACATAGAATCTTGCTTATTATGTGTATTTTAGAAAAGAAAGGGAATCTCGGTGGTGAATCATGATTAGAGTTTAAGTATGCACATTTAATGATCATGTAAAGGAAGTTTAAGGAAAACGTAATGTGAGGAATGTGTATTTACAGGCCAAGAAGAGCTCGGAAAGGCATATAATCCGCTCAGGGCCTAAGGACAAGTTGTAAGTGACACTTTTCTTTCTTTGAAAATGAAATTTATTGAAAATGTTTATTTTGGTTTTTCTTATAAGTTATGGCTTTGAGATGAACTGTTTTCTTGAAAAGCATGATGTTTAATGATATTGTTCACAAGGCATGTTTTATATGTTTTCTATAAGATGTTGAATGGCATGTTGTGAAATGGTGTTTATCGTGATATATCTGATTTTTCATGAAAGGTTTTCATGTGAACTGTTTACGTATAATACTAGTTTCTAAAATGTTTTAGAGGAGGCTCAATACTGAAGGACATGAGAAGACATGTGAATTTCCCCAGGACACGGTACTGAAGGACTCGTAGAAGGTACTAGGGCAACCCGCGATATTCCTATGTGCACATAGAGGTTGTGATGTTGGGTGTGTTGAGTCTTGCTCCACCCCAACTAAGGTTATTATCGACGTTGAGTGCGTTGAGTTTTACTCCGCCTCAACTAAGGATGTTTTCGACGTCGGGTGCGTTGAGTCTTGCTCCGCCCTGACTAAGGGAAAGTTTTGAGAACGAACTAATTTTCGTGTACGATCATTTTGGCATGAACATATGTGATTTGTTTACGTTGTTGAAATTATGATTTTACAGAAATGATTATTTGAATCACGTTTACGTTTATGGTGTTATTATGATTTTAACATGCCTGTTTTCGAACAAAAGATGGTTTGACAAAATTAGTCACTCATGGGCCTTTTAGCTCACGCTTTCCATGTTTTCTTTTCCTCCCAGGTAGCAAGGATTTTCCTGGTGCATTGCCTACTCCAACTCGCCTTGCTTAAGCTTTGAGTTTCCAAAAACAGTTTATTTTCTCGTTGTTGTACGTGTAAATAACTTAACACTGGTGGCATGTAGATTTAGTTGTTTATAAGTGGGTTATGAGAGAGTATGTTACAAAAGTGTACTGGGTACAAGAAGGATTATTATATTATGATCATGCATTAATGTGGCTGAATTCTATGAATGTATACGTATGGAATGTTTGTGCAGGAAGTTATGTAAGATGGGACAATATGTGTCACAAGAGGGGTGATGTACATTGTCTTCACATTTCCTTTCAGGTTAAGTAGGTAATCAGAGAGGGGGTGTGACAAGTTGGTATCAGAGCAAAAGAGTCTTGGGAATAGGATCATGCATTGTAGTGTAGGAACATGTAATTTTTTAGCCAATAGTAACATTGTGTTGTCATATAGGAAAACATGCCACCTCGAAGCAGGCGAGTGAGGCAATCAGCTACCGAAACTCCTCAAGCTATTGGAGACTGTGGAAATATGTCAGAGGGTGAATCTAGTCATCCTCAAGTTGGGGTCAATGTCGAGGAGCATATATTTACTAGAATTGCTGAAAGATTGGTGATAAGCACTTGAAAAGTGCTTTCTACCCTCTCAAATTAAGGCAGTTTATATTAGATTTCACTAGAATTGCTGAAAGATTGGTGATAAGCACTTGAAAATTGTTATTTTTGGGCGGCCAAACTCTATAAATTTGGGGGTTTCCAGTAGCCCTAGGCATCAAATCATATCAAGGAAGTTGCAGACCTAAAGAGGCACAAAAAGGAGAGAATTGAGTGAGAGTTCAAAGAGTGAGTTAGTTGCAAGAAAGAGGAAAAGAGTTTGAGATAGTCGTGGTGCCCTTCGAATTCCGACGTGAGAGCCAAGGAGATCGTGACGGTGCTACCTCAATCAAGAGCCTCTTTTCAGTAGAGTTTCCCTTTCTTTACACTCTTTCTTTGTTTATTTTGCTTACACATGTTGCTTCAAGCTATGAGTGGCTAAACTCTTTAGTTTTAGGGTTTTGATGATTTGTTTATGAATTTATGTTGATCTTGTAGACTTTCATGGTTTTGTTGGAACGATTATGCTTTTCATTGTTATTGTGTTTAATTCTTGTGGATTGGCCATCTTCACATGTTAGGTTAGATGTATGATTGAGAGATTGTATGTTTAACTTGATCTATAACAATGAATTGTTGTTAATCTATCACGAGAGTAGTTAGGTTGACAATAAAAGTTGCTAAAGACTATTTTTAATGCCATGTAATTTTGTATTGGTTTTAAGAGATTAATAATCAATCGAGTTGCATGAGAAAGGGTTGTTTTTGAGAGAAAATAACTTGGAATTAAGTGTCTAGACTTAGGCATATGAATGACAATAAAATCTATGAAATCTATAATATTGCTTGATGAAATAAACAAGGATTCATTACCCTAGAACTCTCTTTGACTTTTCTGTTTCTCACTTTAATACTTTCCTTATTTGATTTATATTTTCCATAACTCATAATTTTCAAATTCAATCCTCAAATAAAATTGATTCAACTCTAGAATAGCTAAGTAACTTAAACCTTCACAATTGGATCTCCAGTGGAACGATATTCGGACTTAACCGTCTTATATTATAACTTGACCCGTACACTTGCGGTTAACACTTAAAGTGCGCATCAATTGGCTGCAAGCATTGGATCAGTGGAATCAGACCCAGAAAAGAAATATAGTATAGAAAGATTGAAGGCTTTAGGTGCCACTGCTTTTGAAGGCACTGTTGATCATACAGAGGCAGAGGCATGGTTGAATCTGCTTGAGAAATGCTATCGCGTGATGAGATGTCCCGATGATATAAAGGTAGAATTGGTAGTGTTTTTGCTCCAAAAAGGGGCAGAAGATTGGTGGAGAATGGTAAAGAGCAGGAAGGAAGATACGGGAGAAATAGGTTGGAATGAGTTTAAGAAGATATTCCAAGAGAAGTATTGTCGGAGATCATTCCGAGATGCCAAACGGAATGAGTTTCTGAAGTTAATACAGGGATCTATGTCAGTGGTGGAATATGAAAAGAAATATACAAAACTGTCTAAGTATGCCATGACGATTGTTGCAGATGAGATTGACAGGTGCAAGAGATTTGAAGAAGGTTTATGGGAGGAGATACGTACTCCTGTAACTACTAGTGCGGAGTGGACAGATTTCTCCAAACTCGTAGAAGCAGCTATGTGAGTTGAAAGGAGCTTTGATGGAAAGGAGAACGGAACGAGAATCAGTTGGAGGTAGACGAACAATCCACACTTCTGGTACTACTCAGGGGCAGTCAAGTAGGATATTTGTACTAGGTGTATTTAGTGGAGGAAATTTCAAGACCAGATCGAGTGGACAGGGTACTTCCAAGGGAGGTACTAGAGGAACTGCCCGGAAGCAAGAACCAAGGAGTTCTACTGGTCCAGCACAAACAGTGGAAGGTCCTCGAAGTGGACAACCTGGAGAGTCCACAGCTAGTTCTGCAAGGAAACCATTATGTCCCACCTACGGGAAGTATCATTGCAGACAGTGTAAGAGCAACGTATGTTATCATTGTGGACAAGCGGGTCACTATAAATGAGAATGTCCTCAGTTGATGCAAAAATTTAAAGCTGAACAGAGAACTGGCTCATTTACAGCTAGTCAACCACAATGACCTGCAGGAATTGCTGATGAGGGAACTAGTGGATCAAGACAGAAAGGAGCTGCAGGGTGACCAAAACAGCAAGGAAAAGTCTTTGCAATGACTCAGCAAGAGGCTGAAGATGCTCCTAATGTGGTTACTGGTACACTTTCTATATGTCATACTTCTGCTCATGTTTTGATAGACCCTGGTGCTACCCATTCTTTTATTGCTAAAATGTTTGCTGCGAATATAAATAATACATTAGAACCTTTGTCTGAGGAACTGTTTGTTTATACCCCTGTTGGTGATGTGTTTGTGGCTAGTAAAGTGTATAAAGACTGTGTGATTGAAATTGATGGTGTGACTATGATAGCCAACTTGATACCCTTAGATATTCAGGAGTTTGATGTGATAGTGGGAATGGATTTCTTATCCAAATATCGAGCCGCTGTGGATTGTTTCCAGAAGGAAGTCGTGTTTAGAGGATTCAAAGGAAATGAAGTTATTTTCAAGGGTGACAGGAAATTCCTTCCTACTTGTGTAATATCTGCAGTTAAAGCTAGGACGTTGTTAAACAAGGGTTGTTCAGCATACCTTGCTTACGTGGTTGATACACAGGCCGGTAAGTTAAGACCAGAAGATATTCCTGTGGTGAATGAATTTCTTGATGTGTTTCCTGAGGAATTGCCAGGGTTACCACCTGATAGAGAAGTGGAGTTCATTATTGATCTAGTTCCTGGAACAACACCCATTTCGCAAGCACTATACCGTATGGCACCATCAGAACTGAAGGAGTTGAAAGTGCAGTTACAGGAACTAATAGATAAGGGGTATATTAGACCTACTGTATCTCCGTGGGGTGCACCGGTGTTATTCGTGAAGAAAAAGGACGATACTTTGAGACTGTGCATTGATTATCGTCAGTTAAATAATGTCACTTTACGCAACAAATATCCCTTGCCTCATATTGATGATTTGTTGGATCAGCTTAGAGGGGCATCAGTGTTCTTAAAGAAAGACCTAAGATTGGGATATAATCAGTTAAAGGTTAGAGAGACAGATGTACCGAAGATAGCTTTTAGAACAAGGTATGGACATTATGAATTCCTCGTGATGCCATTTGGTCTAACAAATGCCCCAGCAATGTTTATGGACTTGATGAATAAGATTTTCCATCGTTACTTGGATCAGTTTGTGATTGTATTTATTGATGATATTCTAGTGTATTCTAGAAGCAAGGAAGAACATGCAGGACATCTTAGATTTGTATTACAGATTTTGAGAGAAAAGAGATTATATGCAAAATTTCAGCAAATGCGAGTTTTGGCTGAAATGAGTAATGTTTCTGGAACATATTGTTACTGCTGCAGGAGTTGGAGTAGATCTTCAAAAGACAGGGGCAATTACCAAATGGGAACAACCAAGGACAGTAACAGAGGTTCTTAGTTTTCTGGGACTCGCAGGTTATTATCGACGCTTTGTATAGGGTTTTTCCAAGATAACATTACCACTGACTCGTTTGACTAAGAAGGGAACTAAATTTGAATAGAACGAAGAATGTGAGCGAAGTTTCTAAGATGAGATTAGTGACAACGCCTGTTTTAGCACTTCTAGAGACAGGGAAGGAGTTTGAGGTGTATTGTGACGCCTCTAGTCAAGGGTTGGGTTGTGTACTGATGCAAGAAGGTAAAGTTATAGCTTATGCCTCTAGACAGTTGAGGCCATATGAAATTAATTACCCTACACATGACTTGGAACTGGCAGCAGTGGTGTTGGCATTAAAGATGTGGCAGCATTATTTGTTTGGAGAGAAGTGCCATATCTATACGGATCACAAAAGTTTGAAATACATCTTTGATCAGAAAGAACTCAACATGAGACAAAGGAGATGGTTGGAGCTGATCAAGGATTATGATTGTACTATAAATTATCATCCAGGGAAAGTAAACGTTGTAGCTGACGCGTTGAGTAGAAAGTCGAGACAAGCCAAGACTTTATTGAATACTATTAGTGCAGAATTGACAAAGGAGTTAAAGAGTTCCAATGCATCCTTGTCGGTTAATAAGTTGGGAGGTTTGCTTGCACACTTCCAGGTGAGACCCACTTTGACGAGTGAGATTGTTAGCAAACAAATGGAAGACTCTGTACTCAAGAAAATAGTAGAAGAGGTGAATCTCAACCAAAGAATAGATTTTGAAATAAGAAGTGATGGAGCTTTAATACAACAAGGAAGATTGTGTGTCCCAAATGACTTGACCTTGAAAAATACTATTCTAGAGGAAACTCATAGTTCTGCATATGCGATGCATCCAGGTAGTACAAAGATGTACAAGACTTTGAGAGAATATTATTGGTGGCCAGGAATGAAAAGGGAAATTGCTGAATGTGTAGCAAGATGTTTGATATGTCAGCAAGTAAAGCCAGAAAGACAAAGACCTGGTGGACTTTTAAAACCACTCCCCGTACTTGAGTGGAAATGGGAACATATCACGATGGATTTCTTATTTGGTCTTCCTAAAACTCCAAATGGGTATGATGGAATATGGGTGATAGTTGATAGATTTACTAAAACTGCCCGATTCTTACCAGTTAAAGTGACATTTACTTTAGATAAACTGGCCAAATTATATGTTGAGAAGATAGTAAGTCAGTATAGAGCTCCTGTGTCTATTATTTCTGATAGAGATCCGAGATTCACATCTAAGTTCTGACCGAGTTTACAGCAAGGACCAGACCATCTTGTTCTTAATTTTCCTGGAAATAAACGCAGTATTGAGTTAAAAAGGAGGACCGTTTGACCTACATGCAAAGATTTCTTATTGATGCGTTGATCGTGCCAACGCTTTGTTCGCTCTTTGTATATCTTTGCGTTCTCATAGGCTTGCAATCTCCATTCCTCCAATTCATTCAATTGAAGCTGACGCGCTTCTCCAGCTGTTTTCAGGTCCATATTCAATCTCTTGGCAGCTTATAATGCTTTGTGTTCTAGCTCCAACGGCAAATGGCATGCCTTTCCAAAGACCAGCGTGTACGGTGATTCCGAGAGGCATCTTGAATGTTGTCTGGTATGCCCATAACGCCTCGTCCAATTTGGACGCCCAGTCCTTTCGAGAGGAGTTAACCATTTTTTCTAAAATAGTTTTCAACTCTTTATTGGAAACTTCTGCTTGCCCATTTGTTTGCGAGTGGTATGCAGTTGCCACACATTGTATTTGATTAGCAACTTGGAAATGATTTTATTAATGAATTGCGTACCTTCATCGCTAATCAAGGCTCTCGACGTTCCAAATCTCATGAATATATTCTTTTGAAGAAAATTTGAGACTATCGCCACATCATTCTTAGCGCAAGAGTTTGATTCGACCCATTTTGATACATAATTCACAGCTACCAGTATATAGTTGTGGCCGTTTGATGATGGAAATGGGCTCATAAAATCAATACCCCAAACGTCAAAGAGCTCAACTTCTAAGACAGAGGTAAGTGGCATTTCGTCTCGACTTGAGATACTTCCAGTGCATATCTGTTGCGCTTGATCGCATAGTCCCTGGCGTCTCTGAAAAGAGTTGGCCAGAAGTATCCGCTCTAGAAGTATCCGCTTTGTAAGACTTTGGCTGCAGTTCGCTGTCTTCCAAAATGTCCTCCATAGGGGGAGTCATGACATTGAGATAGGATGCGTTGAAATGAAGTCTCTGGGACGAATAGTCAGAAGATTTGATCATGCCCCCTTTTGTAGAGTTGGGGCTCTTCCCAATAATAGAACTTCGCATCATGCATCAACTTCTTCTTTTGCTGTGCGTTGAAATCTTCGAAAAATTGCTTGCACACCAAGAAGTTGACAATATCTGCATACCATGGCGTGAATTCTTTGACTTTTAATACAGCTTCATTTGGAAAGCTTGCGTTAACGTCCAGCTATTTTCGATCATGTTCCATATTCTCAAGTCTGGAAAGATGATCTGCCACGTTGTTCTCTGTTCCTTTGCGATCAACTATTTCTGCGTCGAACTCTTGAAGAAGCAGAATCCATCGGATGAGCCTCGGCTTGGCATCTTTTTTAGTCATCAAGTATCGGATAGCTGAGTGGTCAGTGTGGATGATGACTTTTGACCCTAGAAGATATGCTCTGAATTTTTCAACAGCGAACATTACTGCTAGCAATTCTTTCTCAGTAGCGGTGTAATTCGCTTGGGCTGCGTTGAAAGTTTTGCTGGCGTTGGCTATAAGATGCAACATTCTGTTTCTGCGTTGAACTAATGCAGCTCCCATCGCATAGTCGTTAGCATCGCACATTAGCTCAAATGGCTGCGATCAGTCTAGGGCGATGAAAATTGATGCTGACACCAGCGCTGCTTTCAGAGTCTCAAACGCCTTGAGGTATTCTTCATCAAACTTGTAGGATCGATTTTGCTCCAGCAATGAGATTAAGGGGCGTGCAAATTTTGAAAAGTCCTTGGCAAACCTTCTATAAAAGCCTGCATGTCCCAGGAAGCTGCAAAGTGTCTTTACATTTGTAGGAGGCGGGAGCTTCTCCAAGGCTTCAATTTTGGCTTGATCAACTTCAAGGCCCTTCTTGGATATTTTGTGACCGAGGACAATTCCTTCGTTCACCATGAAGTGACATTTTTCCCAATTGAGTACTAAGTTGGTGTCCTCGCATCTTTTCAATACTTTCTCTAAATTAGCTAAACATGCTTCGAACGAATTTCCAAAGACCGAAAAATCGTCCATGGATATCTCCACAGATTCTTCTAAAAATTTAGAGAAGATTGCCATCATACACCGCTGAGAGGTGCCTGGGGCGTTACATAGTCCAAATGGCATGCGTCGAAATGCGAATGTACCATAAGGACATGCAAATGTTGTCTTCTCCTGGTCTTCTGGAGCAATCATTATCTGGTTGTAGCCCGAATAGCCATCCAAGAAGCAGAAGAACTCATTTCCTGCTAGTCTATCTAACATTTGGTCAATAAAAGGCAGTGGGAAGTGATCCTTCTTTGTCGCACGTTGAGTTTCCTGTAGTCCATGCAGATTCTCCACCTCGTGACAATGCGGGTGGGGATCAATTCATTATTCTTGTTTGGGACTACAGTCATTCCTCCTTTCTTGGGAACGCATTGCACATGACTTACCCATTTATTATCAGAGATGGGAAAGATAACGCCTGCGTCCAACCATTTAAGCACTTCTTTCTTGACAACTTCTTTCATTGCTGGGTTTAGCCGCCTTTGGGGCTCAATGGATCCATCTTTTCCTTCCTCTAGACGAATTTTATGCATGCAGTATATGGGGCTTATCCCTTTGATATCAGCCAATGTCCATCTCATAGCTCGGATGTGCTTTTTAAGAATGATTAGCAAAGTTGATTCTTGATTAGGGGGTAAGGCAACTGAAATGATAACTGGAAGAGAGTTACCTTCTCCTAAGTAAGCATACTTTAGGTGGATTGGCAACACTTTTAACTCGAGTTTTGACCATTCTTCCAGAGATGGTTTTGTTCGTTGGTTGGTCTAATTCGGTGTCAAGGATTCAAAAGCAGAATGGACCACAACACAGCATTGTTCAGGCTGTTGCACGTCCAGATTTGCAATCTTTTCATAATTTTCTTCTTCAAGCAACATTCTATTGAACTCATCCTCTGCGTCTCGGTTTTGGCAGGTCTCCTGTTTTCTTGGTACTCTAATGCCTTAAAGACGTTGAAAACTTTAACACCAGCTTTGAATTCAACACTTGCTTTAGTCTCTGTTTGTGGTGACATAAGTCCCTCCCTATAACTCATGAATTAAGAATTCTCGCAACAACAAAGTCTACTCGACATGAATTAGGAGTTAATGAAACCTTTTATAGGAATCCTTTCATAAAATTCTCAATAAAAGAAAGACTCTGGGGTCAGCGCTTTCTGTTTAGCTTTAAGCTAAAGAATCTCCTGAATACGACAGATTCGGAAGTGGCTAAAGAAGTCGAAAGCCTATGTTCCAAGAACCAATGCTACCCAGCACCTACCAAAACAAGAGAACAGTAGCCTGACAAAAAGTTTGTATCCTCGAGAAAAAAACTAGTGCCCGGGGAGGGAACATAACTCTCATAATGATCTCCTCCTTGTGGACGTCGATGAGTGTACGACCCATCTACAGAAACGGGCATCCAAGTATGATTGGGACGTCCTCGTCTGCTTCATAATCCAAGATAATGAAGTCTGCAGGGAGAATGAACCTGTCTACCTTTACCAACACATCCTCAATCCTTCCTTTAGGATGCACAACGGTTTGATCTACCAATTGTAGGGTAACTGTTGTTGGATGCGATGCGATCCCCAATTTGTTGAATACTGACAGAGGCATGAGATTAATGCTAGCCCCTAGATCACACAACGCTTTTCCTATGTAAACTCCTTCGATAGAACAAGGAATGGTGAAGCTCCCTAGATCTTTCATCTTTGTGGGGATGCATTCACAGACCATGTCACTGCACTCTTGCATTAGAGCTATGGTCTCATATTCACCCGTCCATAAGGATGTTGTGCTCAGCCTGGAATACAATCTCTCATTTTAGACAGTATGTCCTTGAGAAATTTAGCATAAGTGGGCATTTGTTCCAACGCTTCCACTAGCGGGATGTTGATGTGCAGCTATTTAAGTATATCCAAGAAGTGTTTGAACTGCCCCTCATTATTTTTCTTCCTTCTTAACCACTGTGGATAAAGAGGCGTTTGCAGCTCAACTGACATGCTTGTTGATGCATCTTTCCCTGATAAACTTCTTTGCATGTCAGCTTGTTTTTATTGTGTTGAATGGTCAGATTCAATGGTGGGATTAGAAAGATGAATTGTTGGTTGAGAGTTCTCTGGTTGGTTTAAGTGATTCTCAGTTTCGTTAGCTAAAGTTTTCTTCTCTGGGCAGAGAAGTTCATTCATGACTCTTCTACTTTGCAGTGTCACAGCTTGACACTGTTCTTTTCCTGAACTGCCCGGACCGTGTGGGGCTTCGGTGTTGCTCGGAAGAGATCCTTTCTGCCATGTCTTAAGTTCTCCAGCGATCTGGCCAATCTGAAGTTCTAAGTTCCTGATGGACGACGCCTGGGTTTGCATCAAGGCGTCGTTCTTCTGCATGTATTCCTTCAGAAGAGCTTCCATTGATGATGATGGACTAGGCGTTGATTGATGTGGATTTTGCCTCTGATGTCCATGGGAGAATCCAGATGATCCACCCATTTCATGCGTGGGCGCACTTTGTTGCTCAGGCTGGCGGTTACCACCCATGAGAAATTCGGATGATTCCTCCAGCCAGGGTTGTAGGTATTGAAATACGGGTTGTTCCGTATGAAGCATATAGATTGAGGGTTCTATGGACATACCTCATACGTATGTGGTTCCCCGCATCCAACACATCTCGAGGCGTTGAGTTGATTCACTGCGTTAACTTGGCCGCCGCCTCCTGTATTTGACTGATTCAGGGCCATAGTCTGCAACAGGTTAGTCATGGCGGTGACTTGAGCTAGTAACGTAGCAACACTATTATGCTCTAATGCTCCTGACGCATTGTTTTGCCTGCGGCCAGATCAGTTATATCCCTGGACCTCCTAATCCTCATGATTTCTTGATATTCTATCAAGAATTTCCTTGGCCTCGGTATAAGTTTTATCAAGTAGTCCTCCCTCTGCGGTAGCATTTGCAGCGGTTTGAGATGCCTCGGTCAAGCCATCATAGAATATCTCCATTTGAACACAATCAGGAAAACCATTATGCGGACAATTTCTCACCAATCTCTTAAATCTTGCCCAAGCATCGCTCAGGGTTTCTCTGTTTTTTTTGTTGAAAGTTGGCGATATCTCTTCTTCTTCGAGCATTCTCCGTTGGTGGGAAGAACTTTTTTATGAACTTCTCTATCATTTGGTTCCAAGTAGTGATCTCACCTGGTTTCAAAGAATATGCCCACTGTCTCGCCTCATCTCTGAGGGAGAATGGGAGCAGCGTCAATTGGACGTCATCTGCACTTATGTTTGGGATGACGAAGGTATTACAAATTTGAATGAAGCTTTTTTGGTGAGCATGAGGGTCTTCACTGGGTGATCCCCCAAACTGACTTGCTGTTTGTAGCATCTGAAGCATGACTGGCTTCATTTCAAATCTCGAACCTTGAGATGCGGGTCGCATAATTCCAGGTGAAAAATTATATAAGATTGGCAACACGTAATCCCTGACCGGACGGTTCCGATCATGTGCCAATAGAATAGGATGAATTTGTTGATTAATCTGTAACTGAGCTTGAAGCTGTGCTTGGGCTAACGCATGGTTCATTGCTTCGTCCTGTCTGTCGTTAGCCCCATTATTAGCTCTCAAAGGCTGATTGGCGTTGTTTGCTTGATTTTCCATTTTATTCTCTCTGTAAAGTTGTCGCCGCCTTTGAAATGCCTTATTTCTTTTTTGAAAGGTTATCTCGATCTCAGGTTCAGAAATGAACGCAGGATATTCCTTGTTCATAAATTGTCAGGTACGTCTTCGGCTAAACGCTCTGTACGATCTAAGATTGATATTTTCTGCATAAATCAAGAAAATATTTCAAGACCTAATTTATTAATTCAAATCCCTAGCAACGGCGCTAAAAACTTATTGTTGATTTTAATATTGGATTTCTGTTTTTGATTTATATGGAGTTTTTTAGCTTGTTGCACAAAAATAGATATGATAATTTTCGTGCAAAGATAGGTCGAGAATTACTCAAGTATGATCATGATTAAGCAGGTTTTCCTATAAAAAGCCCAAGTATAAGCTCTTATAGGTTTTCCTGGTGAGTCCAGGGTCGAATGCAGGGATTTGTAATAACTAGGCGTTGAGAATAGATGTATGACTATGCGGTGAACTATACAAGTAATATGTGCATGAGTTGTATGTGTCTAAAACTATACATAAAGAATGAATAAAATTTCTAACTAACAATGAGGTGGATGCGGCGATGGTTAGTCAAATGTTGTTTAGTGTCAGATAGTATGCGTTGAAAATGAATGGAACCATGCGATAAACGTAGAGTTGACACAAGAGTTAGATGAAAAACTTAAACCTATTTAAGTATAAGTACATACCTACAAACTTAGTTTATGAATTCATCTCTCGATGTTTTGATGCCACATTAATCTTATCTCTAAGACGCATGGTAAGTTTGCATTGGCAAAAGACGAATTACATCTCTGTACCTCATAGTCTTGATAAATGCTAAAGATTAACTATCTACTCTCTCAAGCTAGACAGTCGTGCTTACTGCATTTGTTTGTCAGACAATGCTATGCAAGCTAATGATATGCATTCATCAGGATGTAACATACTTCATATTGTTTAAGAAAAACTAACTCCAACATCTAAGTCATTTAGCATTTAAACATCATGGTGTAAGATATTTAATATGGAAATAGATGGAAGATAATCGTCAATCAAACTCATATTTAAAATAATCATTCTCTCGAATGTCATTAACAAAACATAAGTAAGAATGATGAAAATGGAGATAAAACAGAAATGGAAGACGTCAAGCTGCAACTGGTAACGTTTTGCTTCATGGAGGCTTGAGATGGTTGCTATCTGATACATAAAATCCATAGGGTGAAGGTTCTCACTCACTGGGAGATGATTCTGAAAAGTTCTCAGAATCCTTCTCTCAAAAGAGCTCGAAATAGAGGCTGGTGATTGTGGAGGAGGTGTGCGAGCCTTCACGCCTGTTACGCGTTTCTCTCTTGATTCTCTCCTATTTTGAATAGAGAAGCTTTGGGCTATTTATAGGCGTCAAAAAGGTGAACTTATGATGCCTAACACATTTACATTAAATTCCATGCCCTGCTGTGCAGCCTTTTCACATTGACAACCCATTTGTTCTGCCATGACCTGATAACGTGTTATCCTTTTGCATATTGACATGACAGCTTTTGCCCAGACATCTGTATCTACTTTTTCTCAACGCATGATCTCGACGGTCTCAAACACATAGTTTTGATACATGGGTTTCCATTTGTTCTTGCAGCAGCTTCGTCTCTCGTAATTGGGTTATTTGGGCTTTTTTTCTTCTTAATCCTGCGTTAAGAACAGAAAATCTCATAATTTTTTAGATATTTTGTTTTGTAAATAATGCTAACGCATGATGATACATTTTACATAATTCAACTTCCAAAATCATGCGTTTAGCTCTAAAGTTACTCTAATTAATTCAAATAGTGATTATAATAACTTGTATTTCTACAAGTTATCACACCCCCTTATGGCTATGGAGCTTACAATTTTTTACAAAAGATAGCTCCATAAGTATTGTGTGGATGAGTGCTCGTGAGAACAACTTCAACTTGCTTGGAAGGGATGATGCCATGTCGTTTTTCCTCAAACAAAATTTTCTGAATTCCTGCATCCAATGAGGACAAAGGCTTGCGGTGTAAAAAGACTGCACAGACACATCCATATTTTGGGCAAAGCCCCATAAGGACCTTAATAAGATGAAGATGATCTTTACTAATATTAGCTTGATTCAACTAGGTCCAAACAGATTGAAGTGCTATGAGATATTCATTGATTGATTGGCTAGTATCGTGTTGAGATTAACAAGAGTACTGTGTGGCTTGCATTTGACATAGATCTGGGCGTTGTGGCTCGGTTTCGAAGTCTGAGTAGAGGAGAGAAACCCACGATCGAATCTTCAGATCTGGGCAACACGGATCTAAAATCTAGGCATAAGTGAATAAGGTGTATGACGACAGGTTTGATCAGTGAATCTGGGATGATACTGATCAAGTTCGTACGATGAATTAGATCTCGGATCTAGGATGTACAATAATGATGACGAATCTGATCAGTAGCAGAGGAGTGCAGCAGTGGTTGGGCAACATATTTCATATGGGCTTCACTAGGCAAGTCGGCGTCGTTTGGTCGATAGACGTCAATGGTGGCAAGGAGAGGAGGTGATTGGAGTTAGAACCCTTACTCTAATATGAGACTTGAATATTTTATTGAATTATTGTGTATTTTACAATAGAGTGTAGAGGGCTACATACATAAGTGTGATAAATACCAAGTATAGAAAGTCTAAAATATTGGGATCTAATTTCTCCTAATTAAACAATTTACGTTCACAGTACATTTGAAAAAATTTAATAATTTAAGGTGTGCTTCGTATAGATTCTTAAATGGTTTTAGATTATCACAATGTATTTTCATTACTAATGTTGGAACGCCTTCAATTTGTTACTAAGTTTGGGCTATGGTTTAGAGGGATGTCATATATAAACTCTCTAATTCCATTAGCACCTTAGTATCTGTATTTCTTGTTTTCTCCTTGAATAATAAAATTGTCATCTCCTTCTGTCCACGGATGTAACTAACACTCTATTAATGAATTACGTAAATCTGTGTCGTTCTTTGCTATGCTTTCCTTGCTTGGTCGATTTCATTTTTGTTGAAACAACTAATGAACAATTTTAATAAATAAAAAGCACATATTTTTCATTAAATTAAAAGCTAACTTAAAAGAAAGGAGTTAAAAGCTAGAAAGTGAAGAGTCTTGAGTGATTAATCGAAATTCTAAAAACATATTTAATGAAAAAATATTAGTAATTAATCGAACATGGTGCAACCAAACTGATTTGTTATTTGTGATAATTATATAAAAAATGTAAGATATAAAAAAATGTTCTGATTTTTTTTTTAAAATGCTAAAATCAGAAAAAGATCGTGATAAATGACAAATTTTTGTGTTTGAATTGTGGCATCCTTGCGTAAAAAATAAGAGATCTTGGGAATCGATTTTTAATGTAGAAAAGCAATTTGATTCAACCATAGTTTCTTCCTTCGCTCATATCCCTTGCAAAAATTAGTCCTTTACGCAAGAGCTTGGCCATATCCCATATATAATATTATATATCATGAGTTTTCTTTTAACAAATTAGGTGCTACCATTTTATCTTCTTTTTTTCAGCCACATTTTGGCTTTCTTATTGCTTCATATCTAACTTCCTCAATACTTTAAATTCAAGTAACAATGTTGAGTTTATAGATTTCTTTACTTTCAGGCAAGTTTCCAATGGTGTTGGCTTCCAAAAATTCTGCAAATTAGCTTTTGCAACACTTAATATAGCTCAATATACAATATCCTATGATATATTCAAGAGTAATGTTGAAATGGTTGAGAATACATATATGTTTCATTAGTGTAAGTTTTCTCCAAAGAATATCAATCTCATGTCATAACCTTCAATAAAATGATAAGCTCAAATCCAAGTACTATAAGAGTACTCTATAGCTTTGGTCTTCAACCATCCCAATTAAGAACACTTTTAAACTTATTATAATAAGCCTTAATTTGAGGATTGTTGTAGCTTTTAAAATAGTTGTTGTTAACTGTGTTTTTAGAAAAATATACTATAAAATAAAATAAATTAATATTTGATAAATTTTAGTTTTAACTCTAAAAAAATAAGTTATAATTCTCGATAAATAATGCTAAATTCTTGTAATTAACAAAATTGACTACGTAGACTCACTATCAAAATTTGCATAATTGTTTTTGTTCTTAAATTATATTTTCTAAAATGTTAGATGATATATGCTTTCAACATAAATTTAAATTTTGTTTGCTCTAAAAATATGTGAACTTTTTTTCCTTTAATAAAAAATGATATCATTTGTAGAAAAATGGGTGGAATTGGAATAATCAATTTGAAATTTTTGGATATAAAATTGGTTGTGTTAACTAAAATATACAAATCAATTTTAATTTATAAAGTATAAAATTGAAAATTTGATAGAAAGTAACGACTAATTCTACCAGAATCTACCTTTAAAAGCCGGTGGATAATGTATTTTAAGAAATTTGAGAATGAACGCATGATTAAAAAAGTGATTTGAACAAATTTATTCAAAATATGACCAAACACTCGAATCTATGATCCTAATGAAAAGCAACTAAAAAGTGCTTTCTTGAACTTAAAATTTGTTTAATTTTATTGCCCAAATGAGATGGATGATACTCTTTGTGTTTATTTTTGTAGGAAACAATCACTTGGAATGGAACAAGCTAAATTAAGTGTAAAATAACCAAAATACCAGCCTTATGGAAGGTCAACTTTTGACCTAAGGCAAAAAAAAAAAAAAAAAACCAAAATTCGATTCACTTTGTTTTGCTCCGTTCTTGATCTCCTTCTTTAATAATTCTTGCCAAAACTTGAGACAAGACTTACAGACTCAATTACTTAATTAAATGCTAAAAAATAATGAGCCTTTATATGAACAATTCAAGTAAAATGATAGTAATCTATATTGCCCATATTGTAAACATCTATTATGCAAACCTTGATTCAAATACCATATGTATATTAAAACAACCCACCTTTCTTATTCAGTACAATTTCAAAATAGCATTGGAAGCAAAAATTAGCTCTGATAACAATTGAAGGGATTGAATCCTCTAAGCGGAAGCGTTTAATTGCTTTGCTTCAATGTTATTTTATGAATTTGCACAAAACAAGATTATATACATATGCATTGAAACACGTTAAATGATTCAAAGGAAAAAAAATATACATTTGAAGATCTAATTCTCAAGGTACCTCTCTATGATTATCCAAGAACACCACCAATAAATCTTTTCTGGTAAACTCTTGGGATAAGGAGGTTTGTGGGAACCTCTGTGAAGAAGAAAAGGGAAAAGCACAGAGTTTGAGAGTTGAGAGTGAGGGAGAGTTTTTTTTTTTTTGAAGAGATTTTATGTTCCACTTTTTTCACCTAAACAATTGAGATCTTATCTCAATTTAAAGTGAGGTAACTTCCCTCTCACTCACCACTTCCCTGCTTTGCAGGGGAGTTATTTTGTTATTTAATTAAATAATAATAATATAAATTAATATGAATTAATAAATCAAATTTAATTAATTTATATTATAATAATTAAATATTAATTAAATAACTGTTTAATTAATGAAATATTATTTAATTAATTAAAGAAAATCAAATATCATATATTTGATTCGATGTGTCATAAAACACATACAGTCTCATAACCTTTAGTTTTAATATGAATCCAATTCATACTGATTTAATTTTTAAATCTCATTCAAATATTGATATTCTCATATTATAAAGTTTATTTTCTCACATTATAAACTTTAAGATGTATCTCATACATAATGATAACTGTATCATATACAATTAATTTCCTTGAGCAATTTGAACATTCAAATTCTTATATTACTTTGTTTCCTTGTTTTAACCCGTAGTGAGTTACTAGAGGGACCAACCTATAAGCTTCAATAATTTGAGATTAATAAATCAAACTCATTAATTATATTAATCGACATTCATTAACCATGGAGCACACCACAAAGACGCATAGCTGCACTCTTATAAATTGTGGTATATTTGTGTGTCCATTGAATAACTATACAATGTAAGTCAATCCTTCATAGGGTGTTCGTAATTGCAGATGGGTCAAATTACCATTTTACCCATGTAATTACTTCTTGTATCTTAAGTACCATCGGTCCTCTATTGAACAATACTGTTTATGGTCCAACCATAAACAAAGTCCCTCTCTAATTAGTGAGAGGGTGAGGTCTCATTGTTCAAGTTCCGGAATCAGCACTTAATCACAACCTATCTACTTTCCCTAGAGTCAGGAAGGATTGAATTCGATCTTGTGAATTTATGTTTCTAGCTTTTCACTCGGTATCATTTCCAAAATGGCAGGCATATTAAGTCGGCAACTAAGGCCACTCTCACTCATACAAATCATAGAATGATCCTCATGAATAAGAGTTCATAATTCACCCAGAATTGAGATCAAGTTACATGGTTCTCATTTGAAATATAAAACTCTACAATTAACAGAGTTATAAAGAGAGATTTAATTTCGTGGTCCAGTCTTACACAGATTCACTATATAAGATATCCCACTTACATGTCATTACACGAACGATTTGGATCAAACTGTTTGTAACACTTACAACATTTGTAACACTTACAAAGTGAGCCCTATCCATAGTGTTACCAAGATGAGGCACCCAACCTCACGCATATACTATGACTTTTTAGGCTATTTCTTGAACACGATCCAATGATATGTCAACCACATATCGTTCAAGATACATTAAATAAACTATAATTTTAGTTTATTGGATTTTGAGTTATGCAAATAATTTATTTACAAATTTACACAGACTACAAAATTTAGCATATAAATCCCAACAATCTCCCACTTGTTCTAAAGCTAGTGGGATGTCTAAAAGACTTCAAAGTAAATAAATACAATAAAATAGGGCATACTAATATACCTAGTCAGTCTCCCACTTGCCTTAGTTGAGAGGTTATAAATCTCGTAAATCTAGACCCTCTAGATGACCCTCGAATACTTTAGCCGTGAGAGTCTTTGTAAATAGATCAGCAATTTTGTGCTCCAAAGCTATCTTCGTGACGATCATGTCCCCTAATTGCACAATTTCTTATATCAAATGATACTTCTTTTCGATGTACTTCCCACGCTTATGGCTTTGAGGTTCTTCTGAATTTGCCATAGTGCCACTGTTATCACAATAAAGTGTGATAGGCAAACTGCTTCCAAATCAGTTACAAATTTCCTCAGTCATACCTCTTCCTTAGCAGCTTCATAAGCAGCCACATATTCAGCCTCCATAGTAGAGTCAGCAATGCATCCTTGTTTGATACTTCGCCAAACTATAGCTCCTCAATTAAGAGTGAACACTGATCCTGTTTCAATCCATAAATGGATCGTTTCAGCTTACAAACCTTTTGCTCCTGTCCTTGTTTTATGAATCCTTTTGGTTGACTCATGTAAATGCTCTCATCAAGATTGCCACTCAGAAAAGTAGTCTTGACATCTATTTGTCATATTCCATAATCATAATATGTGACAATGGCAAGAGAATGTGTATTGACTTTAGCATGACAACAGGAGAAAAGATTTCTTCATAGTCAACCCCTTCTACTTGGGTATACCCCTTTACCACAAGTCTAGTCTTAAAGTTCTTTACCTTTCCATCAACACCTCTTTTTCTCTTGTAGATCCATTTGCAACCTATAAGTTTTACCCCATCACGATGATCTACAAGATCCCAGACTGAATTAGAATACATAGACTCCATTTCAAGATCCATGGCTTTGACCCATTCATCTTTGTCAATATCTTCCATTGCCTGTTTAAAAAATAATGGATCCTCAATGCCATCATCCGATATGATGACATGGGCTTCTGTCAAACCCATATATTGTATAGGAGGAGATATAACCCTCCCACTACAACGAGGCTCTTTTAACTCTTGAAAGGGATTTTGACTAGATGAACTAGCACCATCAACAACTCTTGTTGATGTATTAGAATTGTCAACATCTCTTGTTAATGTACTATCATTATTATGGAAAATTTCACTTAATATTAATTTACTGCGCAATTTGTGATCTGTTATATGATCTTCCCCTAAGAACGTAACATTTGTCGATACAAACACCTTATTATCCTTAGAATCATAAAAGAGATCATTTCTAGTTTCTTTAGGATAGCCTACAAATAGGCGCACCCTCGAACGCGGTTCCAGTTTCTTTGGGTTTGTGACTAGCACATGTGCAGGACATTCCCAAATTCTAAAATGTCATAAATTGCCTTTATGACCTTTCAATAGCTCAAAAGGTGATTTAGAAACACTTTTTAATGGAACATTGTTCAAGATGTCTACTGCATAACCCCAAAAATTATTTGGTAGATGAGCATAGCTCATTATAGATCGAACCATGTCCAACAAGATTCTATTTCTCCTTTTTGATACACCATTTTGTTGAGGCATACCAGGAGTAGGGAGTTGGGATGTAATCCCATGTTCTATTATATAGTCTTGGAATCTTAAACCCATATACTCTCCACCTCAATCAGATCGAAGTTTTAGGGGTTGATTGAACTTGTAATTTGAATATGAGTGGCTGATTTTATTCTTAGTTCTAGGCGTTGATTGAATTTCACATTGTTATGAATTGTATTTCATTACTTTGATCAATTGATCTTAGGGCTTCTTATCGTGTTTGTGCTTGTTCAACTGAATGCTTGATCACCATTTAGTTGATTTAGGACTTGTAATTCTACCCGAGAGAGAGATTATAAACTAGAACTAACATGATAAACTGACGTTGGATTTATGAACAAAAGTGATAGGAAAACTTTTGAGGCCAATAACAAAGAGTCTTAATGCGATGCCTACTAGTTTCAATTGCATGAAAGTAGTATTGGGTTGTAGGCATTAGAAAGGGTTGAGCTCGAAAGAGAAAATCTGGATTAAAGGCTTCTAGGCCTAAGCGATTGAATAAATTGATTGAAAGAAAATACTTTAAGATCAAAAACGGTGTTGAATGAGATCAATACCTTAAGACGTTCTTGTCAAGTGATTCTCTATTTTGAACATTTATTTGCTTTCTTTACTTTTGCACTCACACATTCATCCAGTTCAATTCCCTAAATATAGTTAAGACGATTGCCTGATAACTAGTTAAATTGATTAGATAATTCCTTGAGGATGATTGAAAAGCATATCAAAAGTACTTTTCTTGCCTTTGATTTATATATATATATATATATATATATATATATATATATTTGGATTTGATGTTGTTTGCTAGTGGCTTTTAGGCAATTATGAAGAAAATATGTTTTGAAAGCCAAAATAACTAAACTGAGCTAAAATCAGACAAAAAGATGAAGAACTCTTATGCAGCGCCTTGGCGCTTCAAACTTGAGGGAACTATCTGCAAATTTCTAATATCTGACATCTTTTGTGCATTATTAAAAGCATCTAACTGTCAATCAGTCATGTTTGTGCGACATGCAAAAGTGAAAGCGCCCAAGAGCTTGCTTGGCACCTCTCAGGTGCTTCGACTTTGAGGATAGAGTGCCTAGGCACTGACTTTCCTATTTTGACAATTTTTCATTTTTGAAAAATTTTGCTTATTTATTTTGGGGCTTTTGGCCAGCCTTCACATCAAAATTTGGAATATTTGAGAGAGAGAGATTTGACAATTTTTCATTTTGAAAAATTTTGCTTATTTATTTTGGGGCTTTTGGCCAGCCTCCTCATCAAAATTTGGAGTATTTGAGAGAGAGAGAGAGAGCAAAATATGAAGACTCCACTTTCTAACATGACTCTTCTTGATGTTTTTGAATGTTTGATCAATATTTGAATGATTTCATGATTTAGAATCTTGCTTGAACAAGTGAGTTTTAGATTAAATCATGCATGCTAAACTATTGTTTGAAAACACTAAAAGTAGTCGGATAACAATAAAGATTGTGAAGGAAGGTTCTTAATGTTTTGTTGAATCACCTAGTTTCAAGTGATTAATAATTAGAATTTAAGTAAAAGAAAAGATTGTTTACAAAAGATTCAATTCATAATAAAGATTTCTAGATCTAGGAGTTGTGTTAATTACTTCAAAAATCAAACAATTGTGTTTAATAATACCTTTGATGAAATCTATTCCCTAAAATGTTTCTTATTTGATATTTTTCAAATCTTGATCACTTTTATTTGTTTTCTTAGATTAGTTTATCTTAAGTGTCATTACAAGTTGGTTCCCCAAATAAAATTGAACGATTTTCGAATAGTTAAAAGATAATCAATCCAATTTTCCTAGGACGATACTCACTTGCGTTAACACCAAATTGTACTCACTTATGGTAACATTAAGTTGTGGCACATCAATGATATCCAATTGAAATTTTATTATTTCGAAACGTGATCACCTATATCCCAATTGCTATTCAAGAGAATCTCTAAGAAAAACCCATAAAACACCAAATTCATACGCACAGCGAAGGCCCGACCATGTATGAAGGCGCTGGCCGAGCGGTAGGCGTGGATGGCGATGGAAATGGGGCAGATCGAGAGCAGTGGTCACCATTTGTTGAGCAACGACAGATGTGGTTCTATTTTGTGTAAAAGAGAAACTGAGAGAGAGAGATAGAGAGAGGGAGATGTGGTTGTGAGCTCGTGTGGGTTTCTAAAAAAAGAAATTTTATTTTTTTGAATTCTCTTAAATATAGTCATATTGTAGTAAGGAAATCTTCCTTACCTCCTCCCTCCCGTGGATGCAATGTTGCACTATTATTACATTTTTACTACTATAATTTTTTTACATGGAGTTTTTTTTTTTTTTTTTAATTTTCTTTAATATATTCATATTGTTGTAAGGAAATTTTTCTTTCCTCCTTCCTCCCGTGGATGCAATTTTTCTCTTTTTTTTTTTTTTTTTAAGATAATTATGTTGATAGTACTTTAAGGATAATAATTAAGTGTATAACAACATTTTTATATAATTGCAAAATATAGTAAAATTTATCAATGATAAATTATATCACTCCTATTCTTGATATGATTTATTATTGATAGACCCCTACTATTGATATAATCTAATAGATTTCGAGAGCACAATCTAAAATTTATTATGTAGCACAATTCAAAAGAATTATTTGCAACTGTCTCTTTTTTCACTTATGATTTTCTCTCTCATCATTAATTTATATAATTTTTTATATGCATCACCAAATTTTGAATTATTATTTTTCTCTCTTTTAATTAATTTAATATGTTCACATTCTTTTATGTTCAACACATTTTCAATAATTTCACTCCATCATCCTTCTCTACTCTTTTTTCTATCGATTTTCCACGCAATTTCAACAATTTCACACTGCAATTATATTTTTATTTTTTATTCTTTTTCATTTCATTCTTCATTCTTTCTTTGTTTTTCTCGTCTGAATGCAGAAATATATGGGCCGTTCATCTCTTCCAATTAAAATTTTTAGTATGTTATGTTTTTTAATTTTATTTTATTTTATTTTATTTTGTCTTTGGTCAGTTTGAGTGACATTATTCCTAAATTGTAGGTTATATATATATATTTTATACTTGCTTGTTTGTTTTAAATATGCAAAATAAATTAAAAGAATAGTGAAAGAAAAAAACAAAAATAGAAATGGAAATGGAAGTATTGAAATTGGTTTGAATAAGAGTTAAAAAAAAAAAAATAAGATTTGTTTGCTAGGGATGAATAAAGAAAATTATTATGAATAGAAAAAATATCAAACTATTTATAAATATAGAAAAATTTTGTTGTCTATCAGTAATAGATCGCTATAGACTTCTATCGCTTTGTATCACAGATAGACAGTAAAAATTTTTATACTTGTAAATATTTTGATTCATTTTGCTATATTTAAAAATAATCCGATGAATAATCTATATATTTATGTATTAAAAAAACAAAGTAAAAAAAGATGTGAAGAGTTGGAAATTAACTAAACGAGAGAAAATAAGACAAATCAAACTTAGGTGATGTGAAGAGTTGGAAATTAACTAAAAGAGAGAAAATAAGACAAATCAAACTTAGGTGATGCATATAGCTAGAAAATAATATAAATTAAAGATGAGATTGAAAATTGTTGGTTGGAAAAAAAGGGGAAACATTGGTTTAAATCTACATGGGGCCATGTAAAAAATTATATAAATAAACATGTAACAATAGTGCTACATGTCACTCATTGAAGGAAGAAGGGAAGATTTCCCTACTATGGTATGGCTAGAAATTCCCTCCAACTACATTATATGTGTAAAAATTGATTAGTTAAATTTCATAGATTCATATTACTATTACGTATGTGTAAATATATATTAGTTGATTACTAGAATCAACCAAAGGCAAACTGAGAATACGGATAAAACGATGCATGTGCGGGAAATTTGCCAAAATTTCAAAACAAACCTCAAATCTATGTGCTCTAAATTTACTAAATTTACATAGATGGATTGTATTTGTAAGGTATGAGACGAAGTGAATGTGGATCTAACCTAACTAGATATGGTCAGGCACGAGCTAATTGGGCTGGCTAAGGTGGTCGAGCCCACCAGGATAGTGTAGCACTAGTCTGAGAACCAATCCACTCAATGTTGCCCAAGTTACCTTTAATGTAGATAGCATAAGGTTTTTTATAGGAAAATTGGACAAGATAGGAAAAAAAAATCTTTTCGTTGGGAATATATAGCAAAACCCGAAAATAATAAGATTAATGGCAAACGTGTGCAAGGCATGTGGGTTACTTTTTCATAATACCTGTTTTGCCCTTAATTGGTTCGTATGGCTAGAACATTAGATACAGTATAAGTGGAGAGTTTGATTAAGAACCGAAATATAAATTCAATGTAATTAAGGAACTTGATTGATAACCGAATTAATCAAATTATATCTAAGAGATTTGATTTCAAAACAAAAAATGAGCGTCATCCCATGAATTTTACCCTTTTTTTGAATTCGAATAGATTTTGATAACTACTTTACCAATAAATTCAAAATAAACCAATTTCTTCTTTATTTCTCTTTCTATATTCTTAATTTCAGTTTATTTTTATTATCAAATTTCATTTTATCTTATTAATCAACAATTATTTAGAATTTTTGGTAAATAATATTTTTGTATTTTAATGTATCTTAATCTCTTTTTTCTTTCTATTATTATTTTTAATATATTTTGATCAAATTGATTGGATATTTTTTCATATTTCATTTTTACATTTTATATCATTGATATGTTATTATATTAGTATACTTTTTCAAAAGTTTTTGAGATATGTTTACGATCTCAACAAAAGTAGTTGTTATTTAAGACCAAGTAAGTATTCTATTTTGGTTCATATAAAAAAAATATTCTCTTTTGGTTTTCTTCTTTAAGGTATTGTTTTTGTTATGACTTTACGACGAATTAGACTTTTGTTTGATAGTAGATGGAATGAAAATTCACATTATCATGATTTTCGAGTTGTTGAAGTCTATATTCCATTAGATTCATCCTTTCAACAATTTATTGAATATATCCAAGGTAATCTTTTTCCCTCTGACAATCTAATTGTATCTTGGTTGACAATGTATTGGGATGGTTCCAATAATTCGAATCTCATTAAGATTGTAGAAGACACATATACAGTTTTATCTTACTTTTCCCCTAGAATGATTTATGTGTAGTGGTTGACCACACCTCTTGTAGTGCTTCGATTTCAAGGAATACAATGTATTTCAATAATGAGTTAGCAATAATAAATTATTCTCCCCAACTTTTTAGTGTATTTATGAAATTATTGATTTCCAAGATTCTGAGTGCATTGAAATGGTTGGTTTTAAAAATGAAATAGTCTTATCTTTTATAAAGCCATAGATTAGTATTCTGTTACAAATTTAGAATTAAAAAAATGGGGATGGTATATATTTTGATTAAAATATTGTTTTTCCACATCGATATATTTTTAAAAACTATTTGGTAATTTTTTTTTGTTTTTTTTTTTCTTATGAAAACAATGATTTAGTAAATTTTTTACTTATATTTGAATATAATATTTTGATATCTATATATTATATCCTAAGATTTCGATTCAACATTTCATTCAAACCTTGAAGGGCGACATAGAAGAATGGACCGAACATATTTGGAATGTAAGATTGGGGAAGGAGAGCATCCTCTTGCAAACTTATCAATTCATAAGTTTCTTGAATCGGAAACGAGTTGTAGAAGAAACAATTAGATGGGAACAAGTTGTAGAAGAGAAAATTAGAAACGAAAGATTAATGAAGGATTTATAGTGTTTTACCTATTTTGAAAGAATGTGATTGCTTGTTGAAGTTTATCTCTAGAACCAAATTTGATTTTCACATTTGCGCTCTCTACAAATCAAATTTGTTTTTGTAGCTTTAGGGTTTCGTTTATCAACCGATGGGAGGTGTAGGTCTTTTTTTTTTTTTTTTCGGTTTCCAATTATTTTGATTTGCTTTTTGTTTTCAAAATTAGTTTCTTTAAAGGAAAACCTTGTTTATTGTGATACTTATCACTTGTAAGGCTGATTAGACATTTTCAACTTTGACTACTACAATTTTGGTCTTTCTTGACACACGGGTTTTTTGTCTTCTTGATGGTCATGGAAAGATACCATAAAAAAAAACATTAACTTAGAGTTTTAAAATTATTATTAATTTATATTTACATTTTTTTATGGTCTTAGAACATCAAGAAAGGTTTATATTTAACTTGGTGTGCATGTACATCAAGAAAAAAGGTTTATATTTAACTTGGTGTGCATGTACATCAAGAAAAAAGGTTTATATTTAACATGGTGTGCATGTACATCAAGAAAAATATTTTTCTTGATTGAAAACTATATAAATTACGTCAAAATAGTGAATTCTAGGTTTTTGGATTTGTTGATGGTCAAAAACCATCAAGAAAACTTTCTTGATGATTATTGTCCATCAAGAAATAAATTGACATTCCTTGGCCATCAAGAAAAGACCCAAATTTGGGCCTCCGCCCAAAACGACGTTGTTTTTGGATTTGTTCAAAACGACGTCATTTTGAGCGGCTTTCCTTGATGGGCATTGCCCAACAAAGAAACCTTTGTATTAAAACTCTTTTCTCCTTAGGTTTTGAAACCCTCATATTGTTCACCTAAGACCACTTCACATTCACGCCACCTTTCTCCATCATACCATCGTCTACCAAATCTCGCCTTACTGTCGTTCGTTTGTCATCGTGGTAGCAGCAGTTCATTCGTCATTCGTGGTAGCAGCTGTCCACTGTTCGTGGTAGCCGTCATTCGTTCGTTGGTTGTGCGTCTGCCATTCGTAGGGTTTCACATTTGGCCAATTTAAAGCATCACATCTGACCCACGCACTGCGCACCTATTGTAGGCGCTGATCTCCCTTTTGAGAACCTCGATGAAGCTTTTCTTGAAGCGAATCAACATTCTATAGGTGAAATATATGTGTACATATATAGGTCTGAAATCTGGGCCAATTTGAGCAACTTGTGGTGTTTAGAAGATTTCAGGTAGTAGAGTTCAAGTTTTAAGAAGGATATTTGTGCTAATTGTGAGTGAAAGTGGGTGAATTTGGTGGAAAACTGTGACTTGTTTAATTTTTTGTCAAGCTAGAGGAGTTGGAGTTTTGGAGAAGCTTCTAGGCAACCCAAGAGGTTTCAAGGCTTCAAATCCTCAGATAAGGTTATTAAAAGGCTTATTTTGAGTTATTTACAAGAAATTTGAGTTAATTTGGTTGAAATTTGAGGAAAACGGGCTAAAAAATTAGTGTACAACATTTGGAAAATAGGAAATGAAACCGTGAGAAGATTGGAAGTTTTCTCTCAAACCAATCCTGAAAATTGGAAACTCCATTCACGAAAATTGAAGAATATTGAGTTAAGAAGACACTTGAGGGCTGATGAAGGAAGAAGTAATCAAAAAGGCAATTAAATTGAAGGAAGACAGTGAAGACGCGCAGTTACGAAGAAAACAGAGCAGCTTGGAATTTGTGGAAAATCAGAGCTACCTGTGGTAATTCGTGGACTTTAAACTTATGGATAATTTAATTTAGAGGTAGTTAAAATATTTTGTTGATGAAATTCGGGTGGGTTTGGGGTTAGATTGGTTGAAATCAATGTTTAAAATTATGGCTGGCCAATAAGAAAAACAATGTAATGTTGCCTATTCCTAAGGTATGTTTAAGAGTCATTTGAGCTTATGTTCAATTTAGGATTAACCTAGAGCTTGTAAACCCTTATTTCAGGACGAATTGGTTGAAAAATTAGGAATTTCTGAGAAAAAGCGGGACATACTTTGAATGGTTATTTTCAGGTTTCCCATACTAAACTTATTTATAGTATTATGATTTGTATTCAAGCTGGACATGATTGGATTTATAAAGTTTGGTTTTAAAGAATGAAATTATTCCCTATGTTTAATATGATTTATGCAAGATTGGATATATTTTAACCAAAAGGTTATGTTTTAAGTATGAGTTTAGGGAGTTTAAGGGTTACATTGTGTTTACTATTAACTTGGCTGAATTATAGGAATATTAGAATTCTTTGGACTTAGAAGAGGTTAGATGGGAAGTAATCATGGATTATATTTGAATTTCAGGCCAAACAACGTTAGGTGAATCTTATTAGTCCAAGGGAATGAGATAATAGCTATGAGTGGATTTGTTTTAAATACTTGATACTAAAGTATTTGAGTATATTATGTATATTCATTAGGTTAACACTCCAATATATTTTATGTTTATTTTGTTTATGGGCATAAGAATGTTTTATGCTTGAACAAATTCATAAGCTCGACCTATTACTTGGGTCCCCGTTAAGGTAAGCATTTCAATTTCGATGTAATGATATTATAGCTTTGGTTTCTTCTAACATGGGTAGTACGGAGTGTGGGTACTATACTATGAAGTTCATATAAGACATAGTAACTTATAGAAGCACAATAATTACAGATGTGTTATGCATTTGCTTAAACCATCTTCTTTAACTATAGTTTTTAGATTTAATATAATTGTTTTTAATTAGTATAATATGGTTTGTTTACTTGCAGTTGACAAGACAAACACCTTATAGTCAATTGGCTATTGTGACTGTATAGGACGTTATATTTGAATATTGTGACCTCACAATTTATTGTTAGGTTAAAGGACAAAGTTTCAGTTTTTTTAGGTTTAAGGACGAAGTTTCAGTTTTGTTAGGTTTAAGGACGAAGTTCAGTTTTGTTAGGTTTAAGGACAAGCGATATAATATCAAGTTTGGTAGGATTAGGCCTTCTATGTTTTAGTTTCAAGATACTAATTTTTTGTAGAAAAGGTATTTTACTAGTTGATTAATGAAAACTATTGATTCATTATGTTGTGCTATGATGTTTCAATGAAATGGTCTGATGCTGTCAATTTAGATATTGTGATTGAAAATTTGGAGTTATTTCGTTGTTGAATGTGTAGTCACGTGGTGTTAGTAGAAATGATCTGGTTTAATTATCTGATTTTGATGGAATAATGTGTATTTGATTCTGATGGAGTAATGTGTGATTGAAAAATTGGAGTTGTGTAATTGTGGTTTGCAGGTATGCTTATTGTTTGTGTATAAAATAAATTTGGGTCTAGCTTGTTTGTAGTAAATGCAAATTGTAGGTATAAAGCTTGTTTGTGGGCGATTACAGGTTGCTTGTGGGGTACCCAAATTTTTTATTTTTTTTTTAGTTTTCTCAAATTGTTATAATTGATGGCTAAAAAATATCGAGAAAGATTGATAATTGACGGCCAAGAAACGTCAATAAAAAGGGTGAAGATGGTTTCTACAAATACTTGAGTATCAACAAAAGTATCTATCTTGATGGTTTTCTCCAATACTAACAAAAAATATCAACACATCAACCTAACCTATCTTGATGGACCAAAACACAACCTAACCTATCTTGATGATCCATCAAGAAACCTCAAACTGCTTTCTTGATTTGAGTTTTCTTCATGTTTTTTGGCCATCAAAATAAGTCTTTCTTGATTTTTTCTACCTCCCAGATTGTTAACACGTTATGGTATTGGATTTCAGTGGGTGCATTTTTGTCTATTTAGTCCTATTATTTTTTATTATGTAATTGTATTGGGTAGCACTTTTAAGGATAAAAATTAACTGTATAACAACATTTTAAAAAAAAAATTGCAAATATAACAAAATCTATTGATAAACTTCTATCAACAATATGGTTTATCATTAATAGACCTCTACTATTAATATGGTCTATATCACTAATAGATTTTGAAAGTAATATGGTCTATATCACTAATAGATTTTGAAAGCAAAATCTAAATTTTGTTATATTTGTAATTTTTTTGTAATGTGTTATATCTGTAAATACTTTGAACCTAATTGCTATATTTGTAACTGCCCTAACTTTGATAGTAAGGCTAAATTCTAGAAATATATATATATATTTTTTTTTTCAAGAATGGCCTAATTGAGTTGTTTTTTACATTAATATTAGGGTAGATTTACAAACAAGCCCCATCCACATTTTTTAACGAAAAGAAATAAAGATAAAATTAAGAAAGGAAAATCCTCTTTTTCCTCTCCCATCATTAAAAAACCCCCCAAAAGAAAACCTATCTTTCATTTATTATTATTATTATTATTATTTTCTCTTTCTCAAAACTCTCCCATCTCTCTCACTGCTCCTGCCTTTTACCCATTTTCGGATCTGCTCGTGCCTTCTCTTCCTTTCTCGACCTCATCTCTCTTCTGCTCCTCCTCTATCCCATTTGTAATATTACTTGTTTAGCAACAGTATTTGCAACTAATAGCTTAACCTGTATAGAATTAAATCAATGAATAGATTAAAATGCTTATTTAATGCATCAGCAAGAAGTTCATGTTAGGACTATATATATATATATATATAAATGGAGTTTACCAGATTATATTGCATATTGAATTCATGGGGAGTATTCTGGGGTGTACTATTGTTTGTAGTACTTTTCAAATTCATTTGAATAAAATCTTGGGTTGCTTGCACAGCTAGAGACTCGTAAAAGGCTCTCCAAGGCGATGGAGTTGCAATCTAGGATTAAAAGTAAACAAATAAGACTTCAACAATATTTAAGGAAAACAAGAGAGAAACCAATAGCCTTCGCTTTAAATGTTCTCTCTTTGTCTATGGGCATGGATCCTGATTCAAAAGTAAAATAATAATAATTATTATTATAATAATAATAATAACAACAATAATAAAAAATTAAATAAATGGGTGATTTATTATATTATATCAATAAAGATGATACTCAAATTTTTTTTTTTAAACAAAAAAAATGAGAAAATTGCAAAAGTCACCATATAGTGTAAAAATAGTGTTAAGAGAATTAGACGCTAAATGATAAAAATGGAACCCTAAAACTTATATATTTTATATAATTTGAGGATATAATTGCAACTGCTTATATTTGGAATGTTAGTTAAAAGAAAAAGAAAAAAAAAAAACTAGATTTTGGCAAAATTTGCTTACTGGTCTTTTTGTGGGTGACAGGCAGACATACCGAACCAACTTTGCTTGAGCTCAGATAGAAATTTCTGGAAAAAGAAAAAAAAATTCAGATTTAGGCACACACACAAATAATCTTTAAAGAAGTTTAAAATATGCCAAAACAAAACTGTTATTTTTTAAATTCTCGTAGACTACAGACATAAAAATCAATTTTTACGAGAGGCCAAATTAGCAAAATTAATTAGATTTGATATTTTAATTATTTTCCTTCTCCACTAGGTGGCACTGTATAAACTTAATGTTTAAAACTCAAACTCAATCTTGAGTTGCGCAAAATAAAATACAGACATGCTTGATATCCGATAGCATATTTTAGGGTTTAAATAATTAAAATAATGGCAAATTAGGCTTTCTTCAGTTGCACGATATTTAGAGGGTTCCAAAAATGGGCTTTGGAGAAGATATCTAACTTCCAAGATATAGTGTAACCAAATCTTCCATTTTTTTAAAGATTTTTTTCAATCTTTTATCCAGATTTCACTCTTAAAATAATTTTAAATTCAAAATCTATAATGTGTAGAACAAAATTAAAATATTGCTAAAGAGTGAAGAAGCAAAAAAATGAAGTGGAAGTCTATGATAAGACATGAATTCATGTCGTCCACGAGAAACCCTCTTCCACATAAGGATTAGAGAAGTTGGAAAAAGTTTTACTATTACTTATGATGGATTTGGAGATTGCTAGGGTTTTCATCACTCTCTCACTCACTTTACTACTGACAAACACTCTCAAATGCTAAATCTCACACCTTTAATGGTGGTTGCGAAAACTCACACTCACACATGCATGTCCTACTGACGAATGAGATCTCGTTGAAAAACAAAAAATTACGATTGCATTTTTTATGTTTCTATAGTTTATTCATATGAGCCCTTTAATGCAACAAGGTCTTGGGATCATGTTTGATAATGCTTCCTCACATCTTCAAGAACTAAGATACTCCATCAATGAGGTTTGATTGTTGGATTTTAAAAGAGTTGACAGTAAATAATTTCTAAAAACTAGTTTGATAGTAGTTGTGGGAAGTTTAAAAAGAAAACTTAATTATAAGATTTTAATATTAATAAACTTTAATTTATGAATAAGAGAGTTTTATTCTTTAAATAAGTCAAAAATCATTCATAAAATTTTGGATGTTTGGTGAGGAAAAATAATAGCTATTCTGATTTAGTTCAAAATGTATTATAAATATTTATTTTAATTTATTTAGAGGGTATTTGTTATTTTTTAAATAGTTTTGAAACTCTCCACCTTCTAGATTGTTAACGTAATGGTAGTATTGGATTTTAGTGGGGGCAATTTTGTCTATTTATTCATATTATTTTTTATTATATAATTGTATTTTGCCATTTTAACAATTAAAAGTTTTTTTTTTTTTTTTTTTGCTATTTTTATAAACTAAACCTTTAATCTTGCTATTTATTTGATCAACCATTTTTGATAACTACTTGTGTGTTATCACTTTGGGAGCCCTCTAACCACCTTATTGTTGGAACTGGTGTCCTAAATCTATTGAGATATCGTAGTTTTGTAAAATTGTAAATACATTTTATTTACTCAATAAAATAAGAAGTTATTTTATTAATTTTTTGCATTAATTCAATCCAATAAACTAAGATTCATGGTTATTTTATGTAAATTTAAACATGTATGTGGTTGACATATGAGGATGGATCATACTTAAGTAATAACCAAAAGATCTATAATATAGGGATAAGGCTGGATGCCTGGTAACACTATGAATACTACCCATTTTGTACTTGTTATAAAGAGTTGTAAAGTGTTAAAACGATTTGATCCTAATCATTCATGTGGAGACATATGAGTAGGGGGATAACTTGTAGAAATACAAGTTATAATAGCCTTTTTCTTAGATAAATAGAGATCAAATAGAGAAGCATGCGGCAGTGTATGCGATTTTTACTAATAAACCTTCCTTTGAGTTATACTCTTGTATTTTTATGAAGATAAATGATTTTACCACTTTTTGAGCCTAAAACGCATGTTTTAACGCAGAAATGCAAACGATGCGTTGATGACTTCTCAACGCAAGACTACGTGTTAGCAACCTACGCCGCGTTGACATAGGCCAAACGATTCATTGACGCATAGACAACCATTAGTGCAAGGCACTGAGAATCAAAGCAGAATCTTGAGAGATTGACGGATGATTGACGAACATGATTTGTGGCCAAAGTGGTGGATCTTAATTGACCCGAGAATCACGCAATCAGGCGAGATGGACGCATAGTATCAATCTCGCCGCCAATCAAGCAAATTTGTCATTAATTGCGAACGTATCATCTATAAAAGGGCAGCTCCGCGAGATGAGAAAGGGTTGTTGATTCTCAGAAGAACTCCATAAGTGACAGCAGAGTCCTCTCCAGACTTCAACCGGAGACGAATAGCTCGAGAGAGAAGAGTCTTCCCTCCGCCGGACCACTTCACAGCATAGCCTCACGCTTCCATCCGGGCGACTCAAGACATTGACGCCTTTCCCTACTTTCTTTCTTATTGTTCTATCTTGATTTTAGATTTGTGTCAAGACATTGAGCTCATCTAAAGTTGTATTTCGTTTCATCAATATAATTATCTTCCATGTCTACTCATTTCTCTAAACTTTCCGCTTTTTACTTTCAAACCATGAGTAACTAATCACTCTAGGGTCTAAGGTTGCATTAGCATCTAACTAGGAACCACAGTGTAACTATTTTATCTTGTTAATTCGGAGCTTAATTCGATGCTTATGTCCATCTGACAAATCGATATAAGTAGTAATAATCGAACTACTCGAGAGTGTAAGCGATAGTGGAACTCAATTGACAAGGGCCAAGTAGTATTGCCTGTCTATGGGGATAATCTTGGTTCTTAACACTCTCCTATGCGTTATAGACATATAACGCATAGCGGCTAACAACCGGAAGAAGAGTCGCAAGTATGAATAGAATACTACTGTATGTTTCCGATGTTAGATGTTAATCAACCCAAACCCTTTCATTATCCATTCACACACATCTCTAGCTGAACTTGCTATGTCGCATGCCTTTCCATCTTCCACATTTAGTTTAGTGTACATATTATCACTTTCTTTAGATCAGAAACAAACACTCTCCCCATTATTTCTTGGTTATCACTGCAACGCATGTAATTCACATAAATATTGAATCAACATAATCCCTGTGTTCGACCTCGGACTCACCGAGAAAACCTACTCCTTTGCTTATACTTGGGTAAAGGATAGGGAAACTTGACAGATCACCAACGCATAGTAGTAAGACGCATAGCATGCTCAAAGCATGACATGTTGAACGCATAAAGACATCATTTAACACTTTGCGTTAGGACAATTTACACACATACAAAATCCACCAACAACAAGGGGTATCCTATGCAAAGAGTTTGTATAAGACTAGACCGCAAAATGTTTAATTTCCCTTTGTAATTATATTAACTGAAGAAGTTAACATTTCATAGGATGACTATAGGTGGCTCGACCTTAATCTTGAGTGAGTTATAAACTCTTGTCAATCATGACAATCCTTTAATCTGTATGGGTGTGAGTGGCCAGATTGTCGACTCAATATGTTTACCATTTTTTGGGATTTGTCTGAATAGAGATTTGAGAACATATCTTCCCAAGATGGAATTCACTTCTTCTCATCTTTAGGGTAAGTAAATTAATTGCTCCCTTAAGAGTTGATCCCAGGTCTTGAATATGCAAACCTCGCCCTCTCAAACTGAGAGGGGTTAGTTATAATTGAACTATAAATTGTTTGTTTATTAGAGGAATCAGTGGTACTTAAGGAGCTAAATGTAACTACAGGGTAAAACGGTAATTTTGAACTGTAGTTATGAGTAATTTGTGAAGGATCGACTTGCTGTTGATTAATTATTTCCGTAGACACAGAAAAATATCTATACTGCGAAGAGTTCAACTTAGATCTTTAGTGGAGTGACCTACAGTTAATAAATATTGATTAATCTAATTAAAGAGTTTAATTGATTAATCTCATATATTGGAGCTTCTAATCTATAGGTCCATAAAGTCCCCTTGCTAGCTCATTAATGCTTTGTATAAGAATTAAATATTTTGGTTTATTTAAAATGTTCAAATTAATAAAGGAGTTAGTTGTATATGATACAATTGGTATAATGTATATAGATACATTATAATATAAAGTTACTTTTAAGTGAGATTCAAAATTTATACTTTATATTTAGTTTGATAATAAAACGCTCTTAGTTCAGTTCGGTAGGACGCGGGTCTCCAAAACCCGATTTCTAGGTTCAAATCCTATAGAGCGTGATTCGATTCTTGTTGTTGTTAGATGGAAAATTATACTGAAATAATTTAACAGAAATCAAAATTTGACCTCCTATAAAGCAAGTAGGAGGTCAATCAAAAAAAGAACTGTTAATTAATCAAAGGTCCAACTGATCCCCCCGTCTGTATTGTAAATATGCGGTCACAAATAATCCAGCCAAAGTAATAGGAATTAGACCTAATACGATTCCAAATAGAAAAACTTCAATCATTTCAATTTAGTTGAACGAGGAAAAGGAGAGGTAATATCTATCCTTAAAATATTAATCGGTATTGCCCATGAATCTCAATGACCAAGAATTGGAAATTGAATTGACAAGGTAAAGAACTCTACAATATATAGAATATATGGAATACCACCGAAATGTTTCTTTTTTTGAATTGTGCATTCAATTAATTTTAATCAAATAAGTCGGATCTTGTTCAGACCGATAAATAGAGCTGAGGTTATAGTTAAAACTGCTAGTAGAAAACCGAAATAACTAGTGATAGTAGGCATGACGAGGCTAAATGAAATACGTTATTTTTATCCATATGTTTATAAAGCACTTCCCTAAGTTTCTATTTTTGAAAGATACGCGGATGGATAAGTAAAAATACTAATTGAAAGAATATATTCAATTGAAAGTTTTTGATTCATCTATTATTATGATTATAGATGATACTAACAAAAATCTTGTGACATAGGTAAGAAATCAATTGGTCATCTGTCTCTCTATCCCACGATTCGCAATCAACGGATTCATTGGACAACTCAAGAGGCGTAAAAACTAATATTCNTCTTTACCCTTGGCCATGAACCTCCCTTGGATTTTTGATTCACGCAACTCTTCTATTTTCCGATCCAAAATGAAGAAAAAAAGAGAAGTTGGTAACTCGAAATAAAATTATGAAAGATTTCGTTACAATCAAATATAAAATATAGTAATACAATGATTTCTAAATTGAGAATCGCAGTACAGTTTTTCATTTAAGTATCTTGTATGATATTGTTGCCCTAGCCATCACATTTTCGTTCTCATTCTTTTATTAATTCAATTTGAACCCGGCGCCGAGTCCGAGTTTGACTGAGGTTGAATCCATTTTGATTCTTTCTCTTTTCTAACTTATTCTAAGTCTAAAAACTCTAAAAAAAAGAAGGGGAAGGGGATTAGATTAGTCACAGATATTTGATTGTTTTTCTAATCTTCTTCACCCCTTCCCAAATCAATAACTAGAATGAAAAAAATGGGAATACCAACGCATCCGGGAATAAACGATTGATCTCGATTAATAGACCCGCTAACGCCCCGAACCATATAGTACTTACTACCGGTGCCACGGAGAGATATGTTTTTAGATCTCGCATTTAAAACCCTCCTACTTTATAGTAATTTGTAATACATAATGGTATGTAATACCATCAAATGTATATATAGTTAATAACCGCTTGTATTGTCCGCGGAATTCCTAATTCAAATTGAAATGTACAACAGTTCAATTCGGTAGATATTCCCTTTTTGATTAAAAAAAATATGTCGCTTTCCGCCCCACCACAAATATTTATTTTTCTTTACGGCGGATTTCATATTTATTATTTCATACGTATATAAGTCTTTTTATTATATTTTATATATGAGAGAAAAAAGAAGAAATGGCAAGATAATTTGTGTATACCAATGGAGGAAATAAATCAAAAATGTGGAAAACAAGACAGGGATTCTCTACAATGACACTGTAGACCAATTGAAAGGGATGTAGCGCAGCTTGGTAGCGCGTTTGTTTTGGGTACAAAATGTCACGGGTTCAAATCCTGTCATCCCTACCTATTACTTATCTTCTGAACAGTAACGAGGAATCAATTGAGATCCATAAAAATTGAACATAGATATACCGAACTTTTTTTTATTTAATTTTATGATATTCTATATGATAATATATGTATGGAAGATATATTCGGGTTGCATTTAGTTTGATAATAAAACGCTCTTAGTTCAGTTCGGTAGAACGCGGGTCTCCAAAACCCGATGTCGTAGGTTCAAATCCTATAGAGCGTGATTCGATTCTTGTTGTTGTTAGATGGAAAATTATACTGAAATAATTTAACAGAAATCAAAATTTGACCTCCTATAAAGCAAGTAGGAGGTCAATCAAAAAAAGAACTGTCATAAGAAAGATGAATATTTAAATAAGATTTAAATTTTAATTATATGAATGAGATTCATATAAAAATTATATGTTAAAATTAATACGAAGGAGATTAATATTAAAACTACAGCTTATGTGAGAAAATGTTATTTGAATATGATTCAAATTAAATTAAATATGTGATATTTAATTTATTAATTAATTAATTGTTAATAAGTAATTTTAATTATATATATTAAATATGATTTAGTATTTTATAATTAAATTAATTTTAATTTTAATTTAATATTATTATATTAATTAAGTTAACTCCCACTGCACGCAATGTGGACTGATTTTTTCCTTCTCCTTCATAACCAATGCAAAAAGAAGAGTGTGTGCAATTGCAGAAAAGTTCTGAGATTTCTCTCTTCCTCTCAAATCTCCTCATTTCTTACCAAAAAGAGACCCCACAACTTGTCACACCCCTCCCAAATTACCCTCCATAACCTGAGAGGACATGTGAGGACAACAAACATCACCCCTCTTGTGAGGTTCATTGTCCAACTGTACCTGAATAACTTGTTGAAACAAGACTTACATAACTGCCCATATCACTTATTCTAATAATATAGACATTAAGATCAACCACGCCCGTAAATTCAATAACATGAGAACTTATATTTACATAACCAGGTACTCCAAACTCGTTCACAAATATACTTAGATGACATATACAATAACCAGTCTCACATCCCAACTACTAGCTAACTATGTCTACATGCCACATACACAAAGTTATTTACACATACAGCAACTGAAATGTAAAGTATTTTCTGATAACTCGAAGCTTAAGTAGGCTGAGCTTGAGTAGGCTAAGCACCGGGAACTTCCTCGCTACTTGGGTAGGAAAGAAAACATGGAAAACATGAGCTGGATGCCTAGTGAGTGACATAATATTTTAAATACAACTCATGAACCAAATCATGCTCAATATTAGAGAAAACTTAACTTTAGCATAAAACTCATGTAAAGCCTTGAAATAAAATAAAGGCCAAGTCTTTTACATAAATACAGTTTTCCAACTCATCAAACCTTCTTTTGTTTTAAAATTCCCTTAGTTAAGGCGGAGCAAGCCTCAACACACTCAACGTCGAAAACCTTAACTGATGTGGAGTAATCTCAACACAACAACATCATCAATCACTATGTGCATATAGGATTACCTCGGGATACCCAAGTACCTTCTACGAGTCCTTCAGTACTGGGTCCCTGAGAAACTCAAATGTCTTCTCAACGTCCTTTAGCACTGAGCTCCTTTAAGTCACAGGGTTGCCCATATGCCTTCTCAACGTCCTTCAGCATTGGGTCCCTTAGAACATATTTTAGAAACAGGTATGCTTTGCATAAACAATTCATTCTAAAACATTTCATGGGAAACAGAGCATTTTTCAATAAATAGCATCTTATAAACATGCTTTTCATAAACTTGTAGAAAACATATAAAACATGCCATACAATCAAATATAATCAGCCATCATGCTTATCATGTAATAAATCATCATAAAATCACATTTTATAAGAAAGTCCGGGTAAATATTTTAAATAAAATCGTTTATAGAGGAAGAAATGTGTCACTCACAATCTGGGCCTGTTCCTCAGGGTCTATAGGCTTTTCCAATCTCACTATGACCTGAAATATCAATTACGAGCCATTAGATCCTCTCATTGAAGTCCTTACATCCATTGCTTAACTACATTGCATCCGCATTGTCCATTTCAAGCCTAATTTCCACTATTTCTATCATTTTTACCCTTTTAGGGACATTTTTGCAAAATTCTCAAAATTTCCAAAAATGCTTAAAAATCAACTTAAAATTCATATTTTTCCATTTTTAGGTCAATAATTCAAGAAAATATCAATTTTGGTCCAAAAATGTTCCAAATGACCCAAAATGGCTGAAGGCACCCATGGTGGGTAGCAGCTGGGCAAGGGGATGGGCGCTGGGCGTTGGGCGTGGGTGTGGCAGCTCTGGCAACCTCTTCGGTCAGTAGTGTCCTGTTTTCAACCCGATTTTTCAAAGCTTCAAAACACCATTTTCTTTCAAATAAAAATTATGGGACTCAAGGTTAACCTCTTAACTAGCTTGCAAAGAAAATTCAGCTCCAAAAACCTTCCCAAGCACCCTTGAAAATTTCCTCAAAGCTAACTCGTCTGATTTGCACGTTTTCTGCGACAACCTTTAGTATTTTGATGATTTCTCAAGCTTCCTAACCTCAAATCACTTCGACAGCCCTAGGTCGTCTTCCTAACTCATAGAGCTTCCTTTGATCCAAAAATGGTGAAAATAGCATAAGGGAATTGGGAGAACCATCAGGTTAATTAAGCTGTTTGCTTAGAGTTTGAGCTGCTGCCCAGACCAACCAATCAGCTTTAGCCACACACCAGCTTGCTTCAACGTGTTTCCTCTTCATTTCTCCTTATCCTAGACATCCAAATTAAATATAATTTTTATTTAAATAATCATTTTCATTCAATTTAATGTTTATTTCTTAATTTTACATTTTTTCCAAATAATTTCCAAATTTTGACCTTTTGACTTAAGCTTCCCTTCATGTTCCACAAAAATTTCCTAAGTCCAACCGTCCTCCTTGTTCTACAACACCATTAACTCCATCCCTTTTATTCCTTAGCAAAGGTTAATAGAAAAAGAAGAATACCAAACCATAATTACTCAAAATGCACTGGATTCCACATGCTTTCCTACTCATTCAAGCCAACCTTAGCCAAACTTTTAACCATGACTTTTATCTTTTGCTAAAGCTAAGTAAAATAGAGGTTAGGGCTTACACAACTCCTCTTGGTTCTTCCTGAAAATAGGGAGGAAGGCTTCTTAGTAGTTTCCCAAAAGTGTTTATGTATTCCTTGTTGAAGGAGTTCTTCGGTTCGTGATTCGATGACAAGAAGACAAACTTACCTAAAGACGGTCTTCAAAAGTAGAAAACTTTTATCTCTTAATTCTTCTCAATGGCATGCTGAATCTTGTAGTTTATCCATGTTTTATCTTCTCTGTAATTTATGTTTTCAAAAGAAAATTATTGGCATATGGCAGCCACTCTCTTCCGTTGAGGATTCAATTCCTTCAATTGGTATCAGAGTCAAATTGTGCCTCTAAATTTCAGTTTGAAAGCAAATTTTGGAGAAAAGATGGGTGCAATTCTGCATTGTGAATGTGAGTTTGCAAAATAGATGTTTTGAATTTTGGAACCTTAGATTTACTGTTTTGATGTGATTGATGTGATTAAAATATGTAAGGGCTCGTTGTTTGTGGCATTTAAATTCTGCTATCGAGTCTGTAAGTCTGTGTCGTTCGAGGAGCAAGCGTTTCTGAGGAAGAAGTTTGAAAATGGACCAAAAATTGAGCAAAATCGAAGTAGAGGAAGATATGTGCTTTAGCGTGGAGTATAGCATCGCAACGCTGTGCGCTACGCTGCGACGTAGAGGCGTAGAGTCGTTGCGCTTTAACTTCAAAAGCAGAGCATAGTGACACTTTCCATTAGCGTCATGATGCTTCGTTCGTGCCCAGAAAGCGTTTGATTGTGGGTTTGAGATGAGGCTGGAGCAGTTTGTCTATTTCTTAAAAAATTTAATTTAATTTTAGTTAATTAAATGATTTAATTTGACTATATTTATTTAAATAATTTTAGGGGTGCCCGAAGTTGATCTATTTTTGCTATTTAATTTAATATTGCATTGGATGTATGATTAAATTAAAGTTGATAAATATATTGCATAATGTATGCCATATAGTTTAAAATCCCACCTTAAGATATACATTTTCATGCATCATATTTAATATAAGTGTTATATTATTTGCATGTATGATATTATTAGCATGCACATGCATTCTATTTAATATAAATGTTATATTATAGAGTTGTATATATGAATAAGCATATCCACGCATCATACTTTAATATAATTGTTATATAATATGATTTCTTATGCTTAATTTGTTGGGACTGGTGTGTCCTAATCTCTTCAGTCTGGTAGTTTTTGTAAATTCTAAATACATTTTATTTATTGAATAAAATAAGAAGGTTATCTATCTTATGTATTAACTCAATCCAATAAACTAAGATTTCATGGTTAGTTTATGTAAACTTCAACATGTATGTGGTTGACATACAAGGTTATACCATGTTTAAGTAATAACCAAAAGGTCTGTAGTATAGTAATAAGGTCGGGTGCCTTATTCTGGTAACACTACTACGGATACGACCCACTTTGTAATTATTACAAGAAGTTGTAAAGTGTTACAAACGATTTGATCCTAATCGTTCATGTGGAGACATATGAGTGCGAGTATCCTATGCAAAGAGTTTGTATAAGACCAGATCGCAAAATGTTTAATTTTTCTTTGTAGCGCCATTAATTGTAGAAATTAACATTTCATAAGATAACTATAAGTAACTCGACCTGAATCCTAGGGAGTTATAAACTCCTGTTTATGAGGGCAATCCTTTGATCTGTATGAATGAGGGGGCCTCAGTGCGAGAATAGTCGTCCTCACAGATCAAACATGATGCTTTAAAATTCATTTACAATGCACGTATGAACGAGGGGGCTTAGTGCGAGAACATGTTCTCAACATGATGGGCCACTTCAACGTGGCGAAGGGTCATCATCGATGAGGCCAGTGAAGTTAGTTTTATTATGGAATCTTTACCTAGGAGTTTCCTTCAGTTCAAAACCAAAGCTGTTATGAATAAGCTAAACTACTCCCTCACTATCGTCCTAAACAAGCTATAGGCTTATTAGTCCATGCATAAAGGAAAAGGACACAGAGGGGAGGTAAATGTTGCCAGTTTCTTTAAACAGTTCCACAGAGGTTCAACCTCTGGGACAAAGTTTGTACCTTCTTCCTCTAGTAAAAAAAAGAAAAATGGAAGAAGAAGAAGGGTAATAAGGGAAATATAACTAACCAAGTTGTAGTCCAAAAGGTCAAGAAAAATATCAAGGTTGCAAAAGAAAATCGTTTCCATTATAATCAAGATGGACAGTGGAAGCGAAACTACCCCAATTATTTGGCAGAGAAAAACAAGGTAAATATGATTTACTAGTTTTGGAAACTTGTTTAGTGGAGAATGATGATTTTGCCTCGATAATTGATTTAGGGGTTACTAATCATGTGTGTTCTTTTTTTTTTCAGGGGATTAGTTCCTGGTAGCACTTTGGGACTGGTGAGATAACCATACGGGTAGGAATAGGGCAGGTCGTCTCAACGGTTTCAGTGGGAGGCATCAAATTACTCTTCCAAAAATCTTTTATTTCATTAAAGAATGTATATGTAGTTCTTGGTTTGAAAAGAAACTTGATTTTTGTTAAATGTTTGTTAGAACAAAATTATTCCATAAGTTTTAAAGTAAATAACTCGTTTATTTATAAAGATGGTGTTCATATTTGTTCTACAAACTTAGAGAGTAATTTATATATGCTAAGGCCATTAGCATCTAAAGCACTTCTAAATACTAAAATATTCAGAATTGCAACAACTCAACATAAAAGAAAAAAAGGTTTCTCCTAAAGAAAATGCTCATCTTTGGCATCTAAGATTAGGTCACATAAATCTCAATAGAATTGACAAATTGTTTAAGAGTAGACTTCTAAGTGAGTTAGAAGAAAATACTTGTATGTGAATCTTGTCTTGAAGGAAAAATGACAAAAGATCTTTTATTCGAAAAGGTTATTAGAGCCAAAGAACCCTTATAACTTGTACATCCAGACCTTTGTGGTTCGATGAATGTTAAGGCAAGATAAGGGTTTGAATACTTCATCTCTTTTATAGATGATTATTCAAGATATGGGTATCTTTTACTACAACACACGTGTGAAGCTCTTGAAAAATTCAAACAGTATAAGGTTGAAGTTGAAAACTTACTAGGTAGCACTATTAAAACATTTCAATCAAATCGAGGTGGAGATTATATAGAAATAAAATTTCAGAACTACATGATAGAACATGGAATTGCATCCCAACTTTCACCACCTAGTACACCTCAGCAAAATAATGTATTAGAAAGGAGAAATAGAACCCTGTTAGACATGGTTCGGTCTATGATGAGTTATGCTCAATTGCTAGATCGTTTTGGGGTTATGCAGTAATGACTCAATTATTTATTTTGAACAATGTTCCGTCCAAAAGTGTTTCTGAAACCTATTTGGAATTATGGAGAGGTCATAAAGGTAGTTTATGACACTTCAAAATTTGGGGTTGTTCAACATATGTGCTTGAGACAAATCCTAAGAAAATTGGAACCTTGTTCAAGAGTATGCCTATTTGTAGGGCATCCCAAGGAAACGAAAGGTGATCTCTTCTTTCATCCAAAATTAAAGAAAGTATTTGCATCGACAAATGCTGCATTTTTTTAAGAAGACAACACGAGTGAGCATAAACCTTGCAGTAAAATCGTGTTAAATGAACTTTCCAATGAAACTACTGAAACTCAACAAGAGTTGTAAGCTAGTACATCAACAAGAGTTGTTGATGGGGCTTCATCAAGTCATATACATCCTTGTCAAGGGTTGAGAGAGCCTCGACGTAATGGGAGAATTATAAACCCACCTATTTGTTATTTAGGTTTAATTAAAACTCAAGACATCATATCAGATGATGAAGTTGAGGATCCATTGACCTATAGTCAAGCAATGAATGATGTGGACAAGGATGAATGGGTTAAAGTTATGGATCTTGAAATGGAGTTTATGTACTTCAATTCAGTCTGGGAAATTGTAGATCAACCTGAAGGGGTAAAACCTATAGGTTTCAAATGGATCTATAAGAGAAAAAGAGGTTTAGATGGAACGGTACAAACCTTTAAGGCTGGACTAGTGCAAAGGGTTATACCCAAGTTAAGGGAGTGAACTATGAAGAAACTTTCTCACCTGTTGGCATGCTTAAGTCTATCCAGATACTCTTGCCCATTGTCACATATTATGACTATGAAATGTGACAAATGGATTTCAAGACTGCCTTTTTGAATGATAATCTTGAAGATACCATTTACATGAAACAACCAAAAGGATTTATTCAACAAGGTCAAGAGTAAATGGTCATGATCTTGGAATATAAGATTGATTTGATATTACGATCAAGTCTTATGGATTTAACCAAAATGTTAATGAACCTTGTGTCTACAAGAAAATCATCAACAATTTAGTAGCTTTCTTAGTGTTGTTTGTGGATGATATCCTACTCATTGGGAATGATGCAGGTCTACTGACGGATGTAAAGAAATGACGAGTTGCCCAATTCTAAATGAAAGATTTGGGTGAGGCGCAATTTGTTATAGGGATCCAGATCATATGAGATCGTAAGAGCAAAACGTTAGCCTTGCCTCAGGCATCATATATTGACAATATGTTTGTTAGGTAGTCGATGTACAATTCTTGCTTTTTCGACATGAGATTGTATTTTCTAAGGAACAATGTCCTAAGACTCCTCAAGAGGTTGAGAAAATGAGACAAATTCCTTATGCATCGGCTATGACAGCCTAATGTAAGCCATGTTGTGTATAATGACTGATATTTGCTATGCAGTTGGGATTGTCAGGAGCTATCAGTCCAATCTAGGATTTGATCAATGGACTGCAGTTAAAATCGTCGTCAAGTATCTTCAAAGAATGAGAAACTTCATGCTTGTGTATGGAGCTACGGATTTGATTCTTATGGGATACACAGACTCTTATTTTCAGACTGATAAGGATTCTAAAAAATCTACATCAGGATCAGTGTTTACTCTTAATGAAGGGGCAGTAGTTTGACGTAGCACAAAGCAAGGTTGCATTGTTGACTCTATCATGGAGGCATAATATGTAGCTGCTAAGGAGTCTGTCTAGCTTAGGAAGTTTTTGACAAACTTGGAAGTTGTTCCTAATATGTCAATGCGTATCACTATTTATTGTGATGATAGTGGTGTTGTGACAAATTCTAAGAAGCTTAGAAGCCACAAGCGCTGAAAGCATATTGAGTGCAAGTATCATTTGATACGAGAGATTGTGCAATGAGGAGAAGTGATCGTCGCGCAGATTGCTTCGGAGCACAATGTTGCTGATCCATTTACAAAGACTCTCACGGCTAAGTGTTTGAGGGTCACTTGGAAAGTCTAGGTCTATGGGACATGCCACATCTAGTCTAGGGCAAGTGGAAGATGGGTATAAAGTTATGCACTAGTTTATATGTATGTATTGTACACCCCACTAGCTTTAGGACAAATGGCAGATTGTTGAGACTGGTATCCTGAATCTCTTAGATCTCGTAGTTTTCTAGAGTTGTAAATACATTTTATTTATTCAATAAAATAAGAAGTTATTTTATTAATCTTTTGCATTAACCCAATCTAATAAACTAAGATCCATGGTTATTTTATGTAAACTTAAACATGTATATGGTTGACATACGAGGATGGATCATGCTTAAGTAATAACCAAAAGATCTATAGTATTGGGATAAAGTTGGGTGTCTTATTCTAGTAACACTACGGATACGACCCACTTTTTAATTATTACAAAAAGTTGTAAAGTGTTACAAACGATTTGATCCTAATCGTCCATACAAAAACATATGAGTGGGGTATCCTATGCAAAGAGTTTATATAAGACCGGACCGCAAAATGTTGAATTTCTCTTTGTAATGTCATTACTTGATAGTTTTTGACATCAAGATAGGGTTTGTGTTGACGTTTTGGCCATCAAGAAAATGGCCTTTCTTGATGGTCAAGCTCTAATACTTGATGGGCAAAAAACATCAACCTAACCTATCTTGATGGCCAAAACCATCAAGATAGGGTTTGTGTTGCATTTTTTGGCCATCAAGAAAACAACCTTTCTTGATGGTCAGACTTTCTTATTATGGGCTTTCTTGATGTTTTTTGGCTATTAAAATATGTCTTTCTTGATTTTTTTTGGCCATCAACAAAAGCCAAATTTATAGTAGTGAAGTTAACATTTCATAGGAGGACTATAGGTGACTCAACTTTAATCTTGAGTGAGCTAAGAACTCCTATCTATGAGGACAATCCTTTGATTTGTATGGGTGAGAGTGGCTAGATTGCCGACTCAAGATGCTTACCATTTTGAGGATTTGTCTGAATAGGAAACTCAGAACATATATTCACAAGATGAAAGCCACTCCTTCTCATTTTTAGAGTAAGTAGATAAATTTCTCCCTTCATGGTTGATTCTGGGTCTTGAACATAGAGGCCTCACCCTCTCACTGGCCAGAGAAGGGTTAGTTTATAGTTGGACTATAAATAGTTTATTCATTAAAGGGATCAATGTTACTTAGAGTTAGATATAACTATAGGGGTAAAACAGTAATTTGACCCAGCTTTAGTTATGCATAATTTGTGAAAAGTCAACTTACTATTGATTAGTAAATTTTGTGGACACAAAAATATTTGTAGTGCGAAGAGCGCAATTGTAAGTCTTTAGTGGTGTGACCTACAATTAATGAATATTGATTAATCTAATTAAAGAGTTTAATTAATTAATCTCATATCATTGGAGCTTCTAATCTATAGGTCCATAAGGTCCCTTTGCTAGCTCATTAAGGCTTTGTATAAGAATCAAATATTTTGGTTCAATTTGAAATGTTTAAATTAATAAGGGAGTTAATTGTATATGATACAATTGGTATAATGTATATAGATACATTATAATATAAAGTTATTTTATAGTGAGATTCAAAATTTATACTTTATGTTATCAGATAAATGAATATTTAAATAAGATTTAAATTTTAATCATATGAATGAGATTCATATAATAATTATAGGTTAAAATTAATACGAATGAGATTCATAATAAAATAATAGGTTATGTGAGAGAAGGTTCTCTGAATATGATTAAAATTAAATTAAATTTGTGATATTTAATTAATTAATTAATTAATTAATTGTTAATAAGTAATTTTAATTATATATATTAAATATGATTTAGTATATTATAATTAAATTAATTTTAATTTTAATTTAATATTATTATAATAATTAAGTTAACAACCACTACACGCCGTGGGGAGTAATTTTTTCCTTCTCCTTCATAACGTACGCAAAAAGAAAAGAGAGAAGAGTGTGTGCAATTGCAGAAAAGTTCTGTGAATTTTCTCTCAAAACTCTCTCAAGATTTCTCTCTATCTCAAAGAAAGTTCACAACTCCTCTTGGTTGTTCCTGAAAATAGCGAGGAAGGCTTCTTAGTAGTTTCCAAAAGTGTTTCTGTATTCCTTGTTGAAGGAGTTCTTCCGGTTCGTGATTCGATGACAAGAAGACAAACTTACCTGAACACAGTCTTCAAAGGTAGAAAACTACTAACTCTTAATTCTCCTTAATGGCATGTTGAATCCTGTAGTTTATCCATGTTTTATCTTCTCTGTAAGTTATATTTTAAAAGCAAATTATTAACTTATGTTGATCACTTACTTCCGTTGTGGATTAATTTCCTTCACTTACTATATATGTATATATAAATTAAGGATTACAATGATAGAGATGGCACACCCCAACATATTTCTATATAGGATGACACACAATACAAGTGGAGATTTATACCCCAGAGGCAATAGGAGATCATTCAAAACTTCATGTTAAGGAATCACAAATGTATATAAGGTTAGAAGTTTAGCCCATGAATTTTTAAATTTTTGTTTCCTAAATTTTCTTTTAAAAAAATGTCTAATAAGTCTCTAAATTCTCGATTTTTGTGGTTAATAGATTCCCAAAATATCAATTTTCCGTATAATAGGTCTCTTAGATATTCAATAATATAAAGAATTAAATGTTATGTTAGACATTAAATTTAACTTTGTAAAATTAATATATCTATTTGAACTACAAAATTTAAAATTTAAGGTCTAATTAGACACAAAACTAATTTTTCTTTGTCCTATAAAATAGTTACTTTTTAAATTTTTTAAAAATATTTTCGAGATCTATTAGATATAAAGTTGAAAGCTTATAGATTTACTAGACATTTTTAAGGGACTAAAGTCAAAATTGAAAGTTTAAGATTTATTAGGCACAATCTTCAAAACTTAGGGACCAAACTTGTAATTCAACATTCATGTAAATGTATAGGTGTATTGATATATGATAGCGAGATTAAGTAATATTAAGTAAAAAATTATTATAAATCTTTATAGAATTATTCACCAACATAAGAAAAAAATCATTCCATCGATTTTCGTAAAATAATTTTATAAAGATTCAAAAATTAAAACATAATATATAATATTCAAAAATTAAAACTGAATATTAAAACAATATATTAATATACATGGTGACTAATTCATTAATATATATATTTTGTGAAGAATTAAAACAATAAAAAGTAAAATTAACTAAAAGTTAAAATATTGTATATATTTTTCAAAAATTAAAATAATATATATTTTGTGAATAATTCATTGATATACATAGTTTTCTAAGATTTGAGAAGGGCAAATGGCAAAAGTCACCTCTAAAGTATGGTGGTAGTTGCAATTATACCTTCAAACTTTCAATTTTAAAAATTGAGCCCTCAAAATTACATAAGTGTTCAAATTGGACCTTCAAACTTATGTGATTGTAACATTTGTATAAGTTTGAGGGTTCAATTTTTATCATTTGTTGGTCCAATTTTAACAATTGTAGAAATTTAGAGTCCTAATTTTAACAATTGAAAATCTGAGAATGTAATTGCAACCACCACCATGCTTTAAGAGTGGTTTTTGCAATTTGCCCATTTATAAACAATCAGAGCTGAAATTAAAAAGAAAAGCGCCACAGAGTCAAGATTCAAATTGTGGTTATGGATATTAATACTAAATAATACATTTATAATAATACACTAAATATGCATATTATATAAAATAAATGTCCAGTTAAAAACTCAATGAAAAAAAAAATCCTAGTGAAAAAAAAATAGTACGTTATTGTATGTACTTTAATGACTATCACATTCAAAATCGTGCTAGGAAAATCTAATGGAAAAAAACATAGTCAAGGGGAAAAAATTGCAGTAAATTTACTCCCCCCATGGAAACATCACATTGTCTTTGCATTCAAATGTTGTACACTAACTTCTCAAATGTTGTTGTGGATAACACCTTCATAATAAGTTTGTCAAGTCGTCTTTTAAACTAATTGGTTAGATAATGATGTCACCATGTTATAAATGTAGAAGTTCATTTGTGGTGTTATCTTTATATATTAACATTCTTGGCTAGTATCATGAATCGTCAGGATTTCAATAATTTTTATAATTTGCTTCATCGACTACCATAATATAAAAAAAATTTTCCATGTACCAAGTGATTTGGTTAAGATTTAGCTCTTATGGGTTAGATAAATAACATGCATCTTCATAACCAAATAGATTATAATTAGATTGATTAGGAAGGAAACAAATAAATATAAACTAATTCTCTCAAATAAAACATAATATATTTTCAACTCTATTTCTGTATCATTCTTTTGGAGGAGTATTATATATGTATAACAAAATTACTAAAAATTGATAGAACCAAATGAAGACCATTGTTGGGTCATGGAAGTCCTACTGCCTTGAAAGCAAATTCGGCGTGACCATTGTGTTAATTACGTATGCCGGTTGCTCCCCAAAGTTAACACAAATCATCGAAAACGTATGCTCAGAACAACGGTCAGAAAATTATGTAAACTTACTAGCATTATCAAAACAAAAATTTTAGATTTCAAAATCATGAAATTATGTTCTTATCTTAACTATTTCCACAATTAACCTTGCAGATGTAAGGTTTTGAAATGATAATAAGCACATATATGAGTGTCAACAAAAACTATAAAATATTTAAATGATTCACCTGGTGGATTAATGGATTAATAAATCCAGATATACAACCATGAATCCGTTCCAAAAAAAAAGGGAGGTTCAATTTCAATTTTAGCTAGTGAGAGTTAAATAATAAATCTCTTACGGATAAGCCAACATGACAATTGAGGATCTTAATTTTCAAAAAGACTTTTAATGTACGACAGATACAATATTATTGTCTCTTTTGCATCACATTTGAAAAATAAATATATCCTTCAAATTAAACATTATATGTGGGCATGGTTTTAATAGAATAATCGCTTCTTCCTCTATTAACATGATTCCAACCACAATTATTAAATATTGCAACATTTGCTTTAGAGAATGGTATTAAATTATTTGGTCAAAATTTATTATTTTTTTTTTATAGGAACATATGCTCATTATATCCTTCAAATTAAACATTATATGTGGGCGTGGTTTTAATAGAATAATCGCTTCTTCCTCTATTAACATGATTCCAACCACAATTATTAAATATTGCAACATTTGCTTTAGAGAATGGTATTAAATTATTTGGTCAAAATTTATTATTTTTTTTTTATAGGAACATATGCTCATTTATTTTATTCAACCTCAAAAGATATTAGATAAATGTTCAGAGTCGAGAGAAGGAAGTTTCACTTTATCACCTCGAACTCAAGGATGAGTTACTTGTTTTTAAGTAGGGGTGATTGATGAGGAGAATTAGAAGATGATTAGTATGTTTTAGTTAGTATCTAGTTGAGTTAAAAATTTAGATTAATTAGTGTTTAATTAGTTATTTTCATATTCCCTTGCAATAGAAAGCTTTTGACCATAAATTTTAGCATGGATTTTTCTTGTTTGGCCATGAATTTCGCTTAATACCTCACATGTTGCATCACATATTAGATGGTATCGACATTTTAGCTATTGATTATAGGTTTGGAAATTAATTGGCGTTAATGTTGAATTATATTTTCGGACTGATTTGAATAAATGTTAAATATTTTGATTTAAGAATGTTTGTTATTTTGGTTGTTCGCAAATTTTACTTCTTCCCTCCTTAATACTCTTGATTTTTTTAGCTTACTTTATCATATAGTTAAAAATGAAAAATATTTATTACAGTATTTCCGTCACGGTGCAATTTAAATATGTTATTAAAAATCATGTTTAGCCATTTTGGATTGTTGACCATTTTTAAAAGTTTAACATAATGTGGAATTTATATACAAAGTCAACTTAGATGTGATGTTATTCTTAGAATATGTTATGTAATCACATCAATAAACTTTTTGGTCAAGTGATATTACACATATCACCACTCTCTTTCGATATAACTCAATTAATAAAAACATATGATTTGATGTTAAATTAATTTTTTTCCTCCTCTTTCAACCTGTCTATTCTTATTTTATTAATCTAATTGTATTATATGAAATTATTGCTTATTAGTTAAACGGGTTTGTTAAGTTAACATTTAAATAACAAAATTAACAACCTAGAGTAGTTAGAGGTTTATAATAAAAGTGGTGACACAATCAGAACGTTCGGAAGATAAATGACCAAAAGGACATATCTAATCAAAACTCATATATTAAAAAACTCAGTTGAAGGATGTCCCCTCTCGTGAAGAGAGAAAAAAAAAAAAAAAAAAAAAAAAAAAAAAAAAAAAAAAAAA
>QLSR01000002.1:1169440-1264251 GCA_031780015.1 Citrullus colocynthis | reverse complement strand
AAAAAAAAAAAAAAAAGAAAAAAAAGAAAAAAAAAAAAAAAGATCCGTTAGCGTCAACACATGGGGAAGTGAAAAGCCATAAAATCTGCAACCAAAATGGAGAGCTTGGCAGTTTTGATTTCAACACTTCCATTTCACGTGTCATCTAATACTCATCCGTCACAATCAAAGTAAAAGATACATACACATTTCTTCTAATAACAAATTAATACATATAATATAGTTTGATATTTTAGTTCAATTAATACAGCAATGATCAACAGATTTGTGCCTTAAAAAAAATACCCAAAATCAGAGTGGACAAAAACTAAAAGAAATAAGAAATCTAAAGTCCCAATTCCCGGTCACCTATTTATCAACAACTGTCATTACAACTTCAGATCGTTTCACAATTACACGAAGTCCCAAATTTCCCCATTAATGAAGGAACAAAAAAAGATATAGCTAAATCAATCAATCTTAAGAATCTAAACCACACACTACTCATATTATGAACATATTCTAATCAAAGATTTCTTTTTTCTTGTTCTCTTGTTTATTTATGGGATTATAGGGCCGGCGCTCCGGCATTCAGCGGAGGACTTTTGCTCGCCTCCTTGACAGAAGAAGAATAATGTTGGGCACCGAAACAGGCAGTTTCCAGCGAGGCGGACGGTGGCGGAGTCGGGTTTCATCCGTCGTAGGGGCTCTGGGATGGGACCGAATAGGTAGTTACCACCTAACAACAGCCTCGCGAACGGTGAGATTCCGGGCGCCGGTGCGGCGGTTTTGAAGGCGTAAAGAATTGGAATCATTCCAGTGAAGTTGTTGTTCTCCAATGACAAAGCAGAGAGCTTCGGCATTAACGCCAGGAACGGCGGCAGAAATCCAGTTATTTCGTTGTCGCTCAGATCGACGGCGATAAGCCCACTCCGACCGCCGTCAGAAACGGGGGTTTCCACGGCAGAGAATTGGTTGAAAGAGAGCGTAAGTTGCTCCAAAGACGGATGTTCAAACAGAACCGCCGGAACAGAGCCACCGAATTGGTTGTGACTCAGATCCACAACTTGAAGATTAACCAAATCCCCGATACTACTCGGAACCACCCCTTCAAAGCTATTATTCCTCATCGACAATTGAACCAATGATGTCGGAAGAACAGCCGGAAGCTCGCCGGAAAACCCATTATCACTACCATCTAAATAATACAAATTCTTCAAAACCCCCAAATCAGGAAACGCACCCGTGAACCTGTTCGACTGCAGTTCCAGCCGCTCCAAACTAACAAGCCCTACAAAACTTGCCGGAACAGAACCATTAAACCCATTTCCATTCAAATACAGCTCTTCCAAAGAAGAGAGCGAGCCGATTGACGGTGGTACCTCGCCGGAAAACGAGTTAGCAGAGAGGCTCAGTGAACGCAAGCGAGTCAAATTGGAGAAGGAGTTAGGAAGCGAACCAGAGAAGAAATTGTTAGACAAATCAAGTGTTTGCAGGAAAGGAAGGTTCCAGAAAACAGAGGAAAGGGAGCCGGAGTAACCGGCCTCATCAAGGTTGAGCTCAGTGACACGAGAGACGCCAGCAACGACGGTGTCGCAGCGGAAACCACAGGTAAATTTCTGGCTGAAGAGGCTGTCACATGGGTCAAGAGAAAAATCCCAGGAATCTAGACAGGAACCCGAGGAGATGGAAGTTGGGTCCAAAGCATTCTTCAGCTGTTTCAGGACTTGGGTATCTTCCCAGTGGGTCTTTGATTGAACGGAAAGTAGTACCGCCATTAAAAGGGGAAAGAGAGGAAGATAGAGAGAACCCATTTGGAAGGGTATGAAGAAATTGAGACGATATTGGGAAAAGGAAATGGGATTGGGGGTTTTAGGGGCTCACAGGTACATAAAGAGGAAGAAGATGCTGTTTTTTCTCTTTCTTTTTCCTATTAATTAATTTGAGGAGTGGGTTTTAAACAGAGAAGTTGTCAGAGCAATCAACTATGGATATTGGAACTTTGTATTTAAATTTTGGAAGCGATGTCGTGGGTTTTGGGAGAAACGGAAGGCAAAGAAGCAAAGGGGGGCCTTTTGCCAAACCCTCAATGATGAATTTTATGCTAAATTACACAATTTTGGTACAGAATATAACTCAAAATATTAAAACATTACACGGGATTGAGAGAAACCAAACTAAGCAGTTAAGAAAGAGAAATAGGATTGGATAATACTGGTGAAAATAATAATTAAATGTACAACAATATGTTTAAAAGATTGCAAAATATAACAGAATTTATCCATGATAAACTCTATCACTGATAGACTTGTACAAGTGATATGTATTAATATGGTCAAGGATAAACTTTGAAAGTAAAATTTAAATTTTTCTATATCTGCAAATTTTTTTACATTGTACTATATCTACAAATTCTTTGTACTTGATTGCTAGATTTGCAACGATTCCTTTAAAAAAAATTATAATGGATAATAATTTGAGAATATGATTTTGCAAGCATGTCTTTCACCTTTCAAATTTTGCATATATGGAAAAATCTTTAGTTTTGATATTTTTTTTATTTGTTTTTTCAAAATAGCTCCAATGACAATTTCAACTTTTTTTTTTTTCTTCTTCTTCTATGTTTTTACGATTTAAAATTTTTTTAGAATTCAATTTAAAAACTTTTATGTACTTTCTTGCTTAAAAACTTAATTGCCCCATTTTTTCTTTCTTTCTTTTTTTACCCTGTTTTGGTTCTAGTCTTTCTCTTCTTTTCTTTTTTACTTTCTTTTTTTTTTTAATTTTCAAGAGAATAAAAAACTTGAATTTAAGCTTATTTTATTTTAATTCACTATATCATTTTTTTATCTTTTAACTTTTTTCTTGGGCCAATATTTTAAGACATCTTGTTTTTCTTTTTTTTAATAAAGAATTTATATCTCTCTATTTCTTTCCTTTTTTGTTGCATCATTTTTTTCATACTTTTTAAAAATAACTTCCTTCCATATTTTTTACAAAAGTTGAACTACGAGTAATTTATGCTCTGAATTTATCATCAACTACAATTTGCAATAGTGTTCTAACTATCTTTTCTGGATGATTATTAGTGGTCACCAGTTCTGCCAACAGTGATTTGACTCCTACTATGGACATTATCTTTTTGGATAGCTCTGAAATTTTTTGGTTTAAGCCCAACAAGTGCCCATAAGGTAGATAGTAAATCAGATAGCAATCACCAAGTACTTAGTATCAATCAATGTGTGTATCTTTACAAAATATATCAATAATATATCAGTCAAGTATATCAATAGTATAAACATGTATATAATTATAAAGTATATCAATAGTATGTCAGTCAAGTGTATTAGTAGTGTAAGAAAATGTAACATTATAAAGTATATCAACAATATATTGATCAAGTGCATCATTAGTATACACGTCATATCATTACAAACTATATGAATATTATATCAACCAAGTGTATCGACAATATATATAAACATGTGTATCATTATAAAGTATATCTACAGTATGTCAATCAAGTATATTAGCAGTATGAATGAGCTTATCAATATAAAATATATCAACGGTATATCAATAAAGTTTATTAGCAGCATCATTATAAAGAAATATCAATAGTATGTTGGAAAATCTTAAATGGCAAAACTACTGAAAATATTTACAACTAGTAGCAAAATACACTGTCTATCTGCAATAGATTGCGATAGATTGTGATAAACTACTATCTATGTCTATCGTGACATGGATAGTAGTTTATCGCGATCTATTGCAGTCCATCGCAGATAGACAATGAAATTTTGCTATATTTGTAAATATTGGTTCCTTTTGCTATATTTGAAAAGAACCTTAGTATGTTAGTCATGTGTATCAACAATATAAATGGATGTATCATTATAAATTATATCAACATAATTTCAATAAAGTTTATTAGCAATATATTAGTATTATATTTCAACATCAATATATAATCAACTGAAGTACATTTTTTCAAAAAAATTAATTGTTTGAAAAATATTGTACTTACTTCAAATAAATTGGTTGGAATTTTTAAAAAAAAATTAATTGGGGATAGGAAAAGTAACAAAACGAGAATGAAATAAAAAAAATTTAGGAAATTGAGCAGTAAAAAGATATAAGTGTATCAAACATCAATCAATAGATATTTGAAGTATCACATGAGTGTATCGGACTGAAGACATGAATTCATCACCGATGTATTAGACCTAAGACAGTAGTGTATCAAGTGTATCAAGGGGAATCAAGTGTATCAAATGTGTATCACATGTATCACGAACATGTGTTAGGTGTACCAAGTGTGTATCACGAGTGCTGAGTTTGTTTTTTTGCCATATTTGCAAAAGTAATAAGCCTGGATTATAAACCTAATTAGTGTATTCTGTTTTGCTCTTTTTGCAAGTGCCCATTTAAAAAATGTTCAAATATATTTACCCTTAATATTATTCTGCTTTTTTATTATATAGGAACCATCATGTTAAAAATATCCTTCAAAAATGGATTAAATATCCTTAATTTTTTTAAGGAAAAGTTCAAAATACGCATACCATTAGTATATGGCAACCTTAGTTACTACCACATTTAAAAAATGTCGTTGAACTTTGAAAAATTGCATTAATATTCTTTACCTTTTATAATAAAAAAAAAGTTTTAAAAAAATGTCATTATCGAGATAGGTAAACAAATCAATAGAACGCATGAGATTCAAGCAATTTCAACCATTAAGCAAAGCAATGCATAGAGTGTAACGGCATTGAAACCACATTTACTTCATTGTCATGAGAAGTAAGATTGAAAAATTGTTATTTCTCACCTAAAAAGTTTTTGATGCGACAAAAGTAACTTTTTTTTTTTTTAATAACTTCTTCATTGTTATGAGAAGTAAGATTGAAAAATTGTTATTTCTCACCCAAAAAGTTTTTGATGCGACAAAAGTAACTTCTTTTTTTTTTTAATAACTTGTTGTTCTAATATCTTTTTTACCTTTTCAATATCTTTTTTCACATGGTAAAATACTATTTTTCCACACTTCAATGCTTTCAATTTTTCTTTTAGTTTTAAACATGTTGTCACTCATTTGAGGGGATCAAGCTTCACTTAAAAATAATAATAAAATAAAAGCGATGTGTTTTTTTAACAAATATAAAAATTGTGTTAATTTTTTTTAGTTTAATCATTCTTAGTTGAAAATAAGACAGAAATTAATGATCAATTTTGGTAAATTTTAAATTTAGGTCATGTAGGCTAAGTTATGAATAAAGTGGATACTTATTAGTGGCATATATATGATATAATAACAATGAAAACAAGAATGGTGTGATTCACTAAGGAAAAAGTGTAGGAAAATTATTTTAAATGACAAAACTATAGAAAATATTTACAAATAATAGCAAAATATCACAGTCTATCTGTGACAGACGGTGATAAACTACTATGTATCATGACACAGATAATAGTCTATTGCAGTCTATCTTGAAATTTTGCTATATTTATAAATATTTTGATTCATTTTCCTATATTTGAAAACAACCCAAAGATATTTTTATAAATGAAACATTTGTTAATGGGTGAAAGTCAAGAGGAATATATTAAATAGAATTGAATACATATATAACGATAGAATTTACAAAAGTTGTTAGGATTGGTAAAAATTGGTAAAACAAAAACTTAGGAAGAATACGAGAATTTTTCGGTAAGTTTTTTCTTTTCAAAATTATAATTGTAATTAAAAAAACCTTGCGGGAAATCTCGTAAGAATTCCTTACTAGAATTCTCGTAAGAATCCCTAAGATGGTGGAGGTTTGTTTGTTTTTTTTTTTTAAAAAAAAAAACTTTACAGTATTCTCCTAAGAATCCTTAGAGCGGTAGACAGCTGTAAAAAAAACCTTTTATGGGAAATCCGTAAGAATCCTTATGGGAACTTATGGGATTTTCTGAAGAATCTTTAAGATGATAGAGAGCTTAAAAAAAACATCTTACAAAGACTTACGTAATTTCTTGTAAGGGTTTATATATACACACCATCCTAGCAACTTTTGTGAAGAAGTGTGTTGGATTCGATACAATCCATGTGAAGAAGTCGTTGAAGTCTAAGAGTTTTTAGTTTGAAAAGAGGTTTTAAGTTTGGAGGTAAATTTGGTACTTCACAAAGTGAAAAGAGTATTAGAATGGGGTTATCTAGCAAAAAGTTTTTAGTTTTTGAGTTATTTTATAAAATTTTCTTGAATTATATTCTATATATTTAAAGGAAAAAAGATTTTATTAAAAAAGATTGAATACACAACATTTATATTTGTTTAAAAAACACCATTTAGCTTTTAAATTTTAAGTTTGTTGGGATCTTACCAGGAAATTCTATCGGGAAATGTTCCACTTTTTTTTTTTTTTTTTTTTTTTTTTTTTTTTTTAAAAAAAAAGAAAAAACTTAAACTTAAGTTATTTTTTTATTTTTTCTGCCGAATTCCAATTCCAATTTTTTCGGTCCAGCTTAAGTTAGTTAATTTTTCTTTTTAGGGAATTTCATTTTTTTTAAACTTAAACTAGTCTAATTTTTCTAAAACTTAAATTTAAGTTAATTAGTTTAAATTATAACCAATTTTAATTTCGGTAAGCTCTAGTTTTTTTTTTTTTCAATTCCAATTCCAATTAAAGTTACAAATTTTTCCATTAAGAAAACTTTTCAATTAAGGAAAATTCCAATTAAACTTTCTACCTAATTTTTTTCCTTAAAAAAAAAATAATAAAATTTTTAATTTAAAACTTTAAAAAATATGGAGACAAACAAATTAGAATACTGAAGTTTAAATTTTAAAAACTAAAATTAATTAAGAAAATAGTATTTTAATTATGTAAGACCCTCAATATAAAATCTGAAAAAGTAAGAAATAGGTTAGAAAAAGAAATTTTTGAAATAGAAGTTACTTTTGTCCTTTCATAATATTTTTAGGTTAGAAATAATAATTTCCCAATTGAATTCAATATTAACTCGACATTTTTTCAAGTATCTTTCAAAGCCTAAGAATTTAAACATCTCTTAGTATGACTATCACATACTATTACATTACAACATGGTTAGTGCATTCACGTACTCAAATCATTTAGAAACTTAACTTGGCATGGATAGAACATGAAAATTCTTCATCAATGATCAAGCACAAGGATAAAATGTCAATAATAAGAGTTAAAGCAATAAAAAGTGTAAAACAGTGAACTTAGGTGACAAATCTAGACACCCATAGAAATCTACAAACTCAAAGGGTTTATCTCTAGCTCAATTCATCATTTCTCAAGGAGATCAATTGAGCTTTGCAATCCTGTCACTAAATAAAGGGATCCAAATTGTTCAAGGGTCAAAGGAACTTTCATGCTTGACACAAGAGTTGAACTTCCTTGAGTGAAAAAGTTGTGAATGTCTTCAAGGACTTGGATTCCCTCCTCTTCATTTCGGAGATTGGGGAGGGCCTTGTATAGCATTCAAATTGGTTGAAGGAGGCTTAAATTCTTGCCACAAACTTGCCTAAGGTAATTATTTCGAAGTAAAGGAGAAAAAGAAAAGAGAACTTAGGGTCCCTTCAATTGGTCTAGTGAAAATGTTGCATTGACAAATTTAGGTAGGAATGCAATGCATTTTGATTTTTCTTATGGGAAATGTGGCCGCATTTTGGCTAACAAATAGATTTTCTGGACAAACAAAACACAAATTAATTCATTCCAAAACTGCCAGTTTTACCCTCGAATACACCAAATAATCATAAAAGAGACTTAAGCATGTGTTTTTTCCCCTGCTAACCATGAATGGATTTCTTAATTACTTGCAATTATAAAACCAAAATATATATATATATATTTGCACAAGAGATAAACTAAATTAGAAAACACATGTCAGTAAAACTACCATTTATCACACCCCAAAAACATAAACCATTGTTTTGTTGGATTTTGGCAAAATATTAGAAGTGCATAGGTTTTTCTCTGAGTTTGAAGTTTTCCACGTAAATTCTTGTGTTTCCAGTTTTCTTTCTTTCGTTTAATTTCTCTATTGTTTTTCTACTTATTCCTGCGGTAGATATGGAAGGTTTTTTTTTTCCCAACAAGTGGTATTAGAGATTTAGATTTGGCGTTTCTCTATTTTATGAGTATGTTTTGTGGTTGCAACATTATTTGACCATATTTACTGTTTTTGCAAGGAGTGAAACAGATACGTGTCAAGCTTTATGAGCCCAATAAAGTTTGATATGGAGAAATTTGATGAAATGATGTGCTTCGACTATGGCAAGTGCAAGTCAAGGATGTATTTATTGGAGAGTTATGTGTGGTTCTTGTATTTTGCTATAAGGGAAGTGAGCTGGTTGTCCCGTGATTTGTGTTAACATCCGTAATTACCATTGGACACTATTCGAGAATATTTCTCTTTCCCTATAGGCGCCGGTTTGCAGATATTTTCCGGCCGATTCTTTTTCCTTATTGTATTCGCCTTACCTTCACTTGTTGATTTGATTAGTGGGTTTAAAAGGAAAAAACCGTTGTGTGCTAGGGTTGTCGTCTTGAATCATCCTTACAAAGCCTGTGTTTGTGTGTGGCCTTTCTCATCATATTGACAAGAGCTCCCGCTCTTACAAAATTTTGCTGTGCATTCAGTGACGAGTGATAAATTCACATAATTTATTATCTTAATCACATAACAAATATTGTGTGAGGAGGGAGTTCTCACGTATCTGAAGTTTAGTCCATCCAGTGAAGGGAGTTCACTTGGATTTAAGTAAGATAATCAATTCGAGAAGATTCACAGGCACCGATTCATTCTGCACCGTCGTTATTCCAATATTGTCTAGCTTAGGGGGAGCCTAAGTGAAAGGAGAGGAAGTCTCACATCTAGGGGGAGCCTAGGTAAACATCAAGTCAAGTGTAACGAGAGTTATTGTAGAAGTTAACGTTTTACAAATAAGTTCCTTGTTGTACTCACTTGACATTACAATATTAGTGAATTTCTTTCTCGGGCAAGTAGCTCCCCGGATGTAGGTGTGTAACATCGAACTAGGTTACTAATCTCTGTGTCATTTTTATTTCATGTTGTCGATGTGATGTTAAATTAGTTTGTCAACACTATTGGTATAACATTCTAATCACATAAGTCGTCGCACATTCTTTTTAGTATTGATACAAACTAGGTTACACAAATGCAAGTTAAGCCATGATGGTGTTCTAGTGTAGTTTAGAGTGATTCTAGTAGGGGTTAAGAAAAAAGAGTCTTCGAGCAGAAGATTGGATGTTGGGAATGCGAACAATCTGAGCACATGAAAAAGAGAGCAGGTTCATCAAAGGGCTCTAAATTTGATGCTGATGGTGTCTTTCTCATCAGGGGAGACGGTGACTCCCTTTAAAGAAGGCAAAATTCATCCTCGTGGTATGTTCGCTTACCATGATAAAGGATGTGATGTTAGCGGTTCCACAAGTTTACACATGGGCATTGACTTGGCAGTTATACAAGGTGTATGGTGGAAGTTACGTCAATGACTAGGACTTCCAGGTGAGCCAAGTACTTGGAAGTTGCACCATAAATTTCAGCAGGGTTTATTGACATGTGATGAAAAACAAAATTCTTGGAAGGTGGTATTTCAACTGATCTACTCTTTATGGTGGGGAGTAGCTTATAGTTTTCTAAGTTGAGAATTATGATTATCGGTGAAGACAATGGATGTTGTAGAAGCTATGAATTCTTCAAATATCTTGCCAAGGTGAAATTTATTGGGTTTTTGCAAAATATTAGAAATGCAATTTGTCCCACATTGGTAAGATTGAAGAAAGTGATGGACTCCTATAACTATAAAAGGAGCCTATGTCTTCGGTTTCAAGTCATCCCAGTTAACAATACTTTAAGCTCAATGTGCTAACTCTAATTAACTTCCTTTTATATTCTCTAGTTTGAGAGTGAAACTGAAGATGTGAGTAGTTAAAAGTTTTGAGAGAGTGCTCTTGTGATTGGGATCGGGAGATGAAATTATTTTGTGTGATTGTGTAGTTGTTGAAATGTTATCTTTTACACGTTAGTTTCAATTTTGTCTCATTTTAATTTATATATTTTTAATAAATTTCAGATTAATTTTTAAAAATTAATTTCTATCAACATTATATTTAAAAATACCAAAATGAGCTAAGTTATTTATAAATATAAAAAATATTATCTATGACATCCCAAATTTTTTGAAGATTTTCGTTTTGGCTGAGATTTAATGATTTGGTAAGTTGAAAAGAATTTGATTCGATGGGTTGAAAAATATATTATATAAGTTTTATATATATTAATTTGGAATTAGGATTTTAGTAGGGAAAAAGGAAATAAGGTTATTATAAATAAATCTTCTCGATTTGTGTGCATATTAAAAAAAAAAAAAAAGAAAGAATTCATCTTCTTCTTCTCACGCGTATCGCCGTCATCGCCTGGCTGCTTCTCTGGTTTCGTTCTCAACTATCGTCAAGCCACCAGATCGCTTCGTCGCTGCCATCTAGCTGGAACCTGGAAGTCGCGGCTCGTTCTACTCGGCCAATGAGTGCCAGCAATCAGAACGTCCCGTCGCCGAACCAGATCTGCGAAGCACACGCCGCCACTATCTCCTTCGCCAGTCAGTTCACTGTTGGTCGCCGCGGTCGCCTCAGTTAGGGGGACGCTTCTCTTGCCAGAGTTCTTCCTTGGTAAGATTTGATTTGGAAGTTTAGAAGCAATTTCTAGTTAAGCCACGCTTTGAGTAAGATTATTTGGATTAAATTTTGATTTTGGAATTAAGCCTAGATGTTTAATTTAAGTTGGGATTTATTGTATATACATTTTATCTCATGCACTAACTCAATCCAATAAATTAAGATTCTATTATTTATTGAATAAAATAAGAAGTTATTTAATCTTTTTTATGCACTAACTCAATCCAATAAACTAAGGTTATATGGTTATTTAATGTAAATTTAAACCTGTGGTTGACATATAAGGTTGGATCATATAAAGAAGTCTGCGAAGTCTGCGGTGAGATTCTATTTATTTAATGTAAATTTAAACTTGTATGTGGTTGACATATAAGGTTATCATATAAAAGGTTGGATCATATAAAGAAGTCTGCGGTGAGATTCTATTTATTTAATGTAAATTTAAACTTGTATGTGGTTGACATATAAGGTTGGATCATATAAAAAAGTATGTTTTCATATTTTTCCTTTGGTTTAGTACTTATTGAAACTACAGCTATATTTTAATTTCCTTTATTTATTTTTTTGGGCCAAATTATTTTAATTTCCTTTATTTATTTTTTTGGGCCAAATTTCTTATTTTAATACATTAATGTTTTAGGGGTACTCCGATTAAAACTTTTGGTTATCCAACGTCGACAAATTTATTTACCTTAATAAAGTTTCCTTTGTTTTTGTAAATATTATGAAAAAATGTGTCATTTGAGTTGTATGCATGCACAAATGACGACTTAGTTCGAGTCCTAGGAAGTTGGGTCGTTTCACTATCGTGGATAGACAGTGATAGCTGATAGACAATGTCATTAAGCTATATTTGAAAATATTTTGAGCAATTTTGCCATCTAAAACAATTACCCAAATACAAGAAAATACATAATGTGAAGATATTTTCACAATTTATAAAGAATACTAACATAGGCTATTTTTAGACTATTTTTGTAAAAAAATATTTCAATAATAAACTAGTGAGTAATTGCGTTGAATAACACTTTTAGGGATAATAATTAAGTGTATAACAACATTTTAAAACAATTGTAAATATAGTAAAATCTATCAATAATAGACTCTTATTAGCGATATGGTCTATCACTTATAGACTAATAGTATTGATGAGATCTATCACTGATAGACTTCAAAAGTAGAATCTAAATTTTGTTACATCTGCAAATTATTTTGCATTGTGTTATATCTACAAATATTTTGGACTTAATTACTATATTTGCAAATACCCCTAAACTAATTGCAATGACTAATTTATGTTTTATTGGAAGTACAAAGATTTAACTTACACATTTAAAAGTACAAACCCAAAATTAAATAAATCTCAAAGTTCAATTACCTATTTTAACCTTTAATTAGGGGAGCAAATTTAACAAAAATGAACAGAGAGTAAAAGTTTTTACGCTTATTTAAGTAAAGGAAGTTTAGGTGTTAAAAATTGATACGTCATACAAAATTTGGGGAATATTTTCCTCCTTTAAAACCTAAAGTAGTTTTAAAATCAATTGTTTCTAGAGTTTTTTTAAAGAAGTCTTTAGAGTTTTAAACTTTATTTTCGTCCCTAAACTCTCCAAATTAACTAGCCTCTATTTTCGTCCCTAAACTCTCCAAATTAACTATCGTTGTATTTTGTGTTAATTATGATTTATGAAATTCTTTGTTACAAGGTCGAATTTTTTTTTATTATTTTATACGAATGATGATAAAACGTTTATCATTTCAGTGATATAATTAATCTAGCGTTAAAAGAATATTATAAAAAGACTTTTGTTTTTTTTTAAATTCCTTTTTTAGTACAACCGGATAGAAGGAAGTCATTAAATCTCGACCTAGCGTTTTAATCAATTATATATACCTTAACTAATTAATAGATATAAAAGAACAAAGTAGCATCCCAATAAGAGTGGAAGAGTTTGGAGCATTAGTACGCATGTGGTGTTTTAGTTCCATCTATTTTAGTCAACTATATTTGGACGAGTTGACAACTAGATATCAACATTATTAATAAATTTTCTGTTAAAATATTTTGTTATGATTATACAATTTCTTCAATACTATATATATAAACTCTAAACCCTAGACCCAGTCTTTCTATATAATAGTTACAAGATATCAGTGGTTGAAAATGAGAATCCAAGGTTGTTATAAACTTCTATCTTTTCTAAAGTGGAAGGTAGAAGAAGGGCATCTTATAAGAGAAATAAGTTGTTATTAATTAATGCTTCGTTTCTAAGAGAAATAAGTTGGTGATGTGTTCTATTGCCTTTTCTATCTTTTTAGTACCTAAATTTAACAAACTTTTTAAAATTTTCCAAATTCTTGGCTCCAACATTTTCCAAAATATAATTTGTTGTTTGCGTCTTTATATCCACCAAACAAAATACTTCTTTATTGCTGAATAAATTATTGTCCATGGATACAACCACCATAAAACTTTAATTATCATTTAATCATCATTAGGTATAGGTGGGCTCCTTAATACATATTTATCTTTATTCCACTAAACTTATGTTTTTAGTTTCTAAATATGTTTATTCTTATTTTAGTTCTTACACAAAGAATCTATTAAATTCTATATTATGTCCTTGACATAAAAACAATTTCATTTCGATCCTAATCAGTATATACATCGTTACATTTAATAGAATGTTAATGTTAATTAAAAATAATTATTAAAATATATTTAAATCACTACAAAAATTTGTCTCTGTCGATGCAGAAAGTGTTGGCAGATCTTAAAAGTAACGTCGCTAGAGGCTTTGTAGACATTTTTATGCGCGGACAAAAAATATGGTCATAAGTTTATAGACAAAACTTCTGCCAACACATTTGGCATTGTGTTGGTATTACTGTCAACGAAAATAGAAAACGTGGGCATAAATGGATTTTTGCCCACTCAATGTGCATCGACATAAAGCTCTTTTTGCCAATGCGACAATTTTCGTGGGTAGAATTTAAAGTTTTGCCTACGCATGATATGTTGGCAGAAAGTGTAATCTACTGACGCAATATCTTTCATGGGTAGAAGTTATCATTTTTGTCATGCATCATACGCTAGCAAAAAGGATAATCTACGGATAATCTACCGACACAATAGTGTATAAGCATAAATGATATCTCCACTTATGCAATAAATGTCGATAGATAGATAAGTGCAAGTAGATGTGTCATTTTTGTCTATGCACAAAGAATAGCTAGAGCTTTATAATTACTAACATATATTTCTAGCAATACAAAAAATGTCAACATGTAATTTCTTTTGCCCATATTTATATGCTTTGGAATATATTTATTTTTGACAAAAACTATTTAAATTTTTTTGTAACTATGTATTTAAAATTGTAACAACATATTGGAAAAAAAGAAAATATATTCAAACTGAATTCCTAGACCATAATATATCATCTTGTTTATTTGTTTCCTGAGCACTTTCACTACACAAAATGAACGAAAAAGATTAATTCCACAAAAAATAAGGCTTGGCTCAGTCTTCTCGGTAAAAATGTGGTTTTGCCACACCTTCAAGATATAGATACCTAAAAAATTATATTAAGTCCAATAAGCGCAACATACTCATTTTTTTTTTTTTTAAATGAATCATGCATAAAAATTAATACAGTAAACTCATAAAGAACATGTAACAAACAAATTCACAATGAATCATGTAATAACTACACTCTACTAGAAAAGAAATTTGGAAGTCTCTACCTGCACCCTACAACCAACAAAATTTCCAAAAGTTCTTTAAAAAACGCCAAAAAGTGTACTTTAAAAACTAAAATGAACCTAATTTCATGACTTTCAAGTCTCATAAACTCTATACTCATCCCAAAAGCTATGAAAGTGTCCCAAACATGCATATAGTTCATGTCCTCCGAAAAAGAAGGTTCAAACATGTTCGTCTTTCTACCCGCCCCCAAAATCTTAATATTAAAATTAAGGATATTTGGGAGTGATATTTTGGGATGACCACAATGATTTGCACGTGCCTAAAATCACTTTACTTCTAAAATTGTGATATTTAAAAATGATGAGAAAGTGATTCAAGAAACATCCAAAATCACATAAGGTGGTTCCTATTAATTACCTTACGTGATTATCTATCAATTACTTGAAATGTGATTCCTTTAATTTTTTCTTTGAGTGGTTTTTTTTCTTTAAAGACTATTATTTCAGATTAACAAAAATGTTCTTTATATTCACTTTATTTTCTTCTAAAATTTTTTTAAAAACTGTATTTTTCAAAATCAATTTGTCCATTTTTATCTTTTTTTCCTTTAATTTTTTATCCTCTTCCTAATTTTTTTCCTCTAAAATTTTTATAATGCTTACCTCTAATTTTATTATTATTTCTTTTAAAGAATATCATTTTTTTCTCACTTTCTCTTTCCAATAGTTTTTAACACTCTTTAGTTTTTTTTTTCTCTCCTTCCAACTCTTTTCACTTTTAGCTTTTTTTTTTTCTTTTTTCTAAGTTTTTTTTTTTTTCTTTTTTTTTTTACTCCATAAATTTTTTTTTTTTTTTTTCCTCAATTTTTTTTTTTTTTCTTTTTTTTTTTTTTTTTTTTTTTTTTTCTTCTTTCTAAGTTTTTTTTTTCTCTCTTTACAACTATTCTCCATAAATTTTTTTTTGTCATTTTCCTCAATTTTTTTTTATATCCCTATAACTTTATTATTTTATCTTCAATTTTCTTAGTCTCTATTAAATTTATCTCTAAATTTCTCCTATCAATACCATTTTTTCTCTTTCAATTTTTTTTCTTGTTCTCTATTTTTTTCTCTCTTAATCTTTTACTTCTCTCTTAATCTTTTACTTCTCTCTATATAATTTTCTCTGCCTCTAAGTTTTTAATCTCAAATGAAATGTTTTTTTTTTTAATTAATTTGATGATAAACTACATTTCAAAACAAACATTAATTATCTAAAACTAGTTTTAATTAAATTTAAACCACATGTACAAGTATGGAATGAAATATTATCATGATTTATTAGACTTTAAATAATTGAGCTGAAAACACTTATTCTGAAAGTTTATCTCACACATGTTGGCCTTAATTAGATTACTATAGTTTTGATTGTACAAAATCACTTTGAAAAGTGAAAATCAAACATTAAAATGATACATGAAAATGCTTAATAAATCAAAATTTATAAATATCATTATATCTAAAAGAACTCCCAAGATTCTTGGTTAAGTCTACAACACACCAATGAAAATAGTTGGACTATATAAGCATATATATATATTTTTTCCGAATTCATTCATTGTTAACTTCATCCTACATTGGTTAATTGTATTTTCAACCTACAATTTGTATCAATGCCATTGTCCCTATACTTGTTGTCATTATCATGGTGATCCTTCCTCTCAAAGAGTTTGAGAGTACTAAATTTCTTTATCATTCTAGATGTTGAGGATTCTATGTCGAAAAAATCAAGCGACCTCACATTCTTAATCAAGGAACTCCACTCATCTTATTGCCAATTAGTTGTAAGATGAAACTTCATATTATCTAATTTTGTAATATGAGTGGAAAAGATGATGTTCCTCTTATGGTTCAATTTGGAGGTGTTTTCAATTTAGGAATCACCCTTAGTAAATCAAATTATGATGTGTGCGGTCTCAATTAATGGAGATGCATATTGTTGAAATGGAGAAACTCTACTTTATCATTGGCAAAAAGAAAAATCCTCTTGAAGGTGACGATGGATAGAAGAATGTGCCAACAACTCCTGAAATTTGAAGTGCTTTATCCAAGCCATTCTATGATGGAGGTGATGAGTTACAAATTTTCACCTTGAATTAAAAGGCTTTCTGTGTCAAGCAAGGTGGAGACCAAGGCTGCATGCTTTTCTTGTTGGTTTAGACGGAACGTTTGAACAAGTGCGTGGAGAGATCTTGCGTAAAGAACCCATTCCAGATCAAGAAGAATGTTATGCACAAATTGGGAGCGAGGTTGCACGCCAAATAATGTTAAAGGAAGAGAGAGAAATTTCTAAAGGTACAACAATGGTGTCTTGAAAGTTGAAACAAACCAAAGAGTACTAGTTACACAACTAAAGGAACATTGTTTTAAGATCGTGGGATATCAAGATGGGTGGGATACTAATAAGGCGTCACGAAAGAAACATTCGAAATAGAAGCCTGTTTTCGTCCTTGCGAAAGAAGGTATAAATGATGATTTCATTGAAACCACCTCAACTCTTGTTGCAGCTGTAGATAATTGTGGTAAGACTTCTACTGCTATTTCTAATAGTACATGGATAATTAATTCGTGTGCTACCTTTGATTATAGTCAAGTTAATGGTATAAATCCATGCTTGAAAAAAATTTGTTTTCACAGCCAATGGGGTAATGCTCCTATTGTTTGAAATAGTTCTTTAAACCATACTAATACTCTTAACCTTGACTTTGTTTTGATTGTCCCAACCCCAACCATTGATTATAATCTTTTGTCGGTATTGGATAGCATTGAAAATGTATTATCTCGCTCCGCTTAATTTGAGACTGTTCCTAGATTTTATGTGTTTACTTGGCTATTTGATAGGGTTCGAGCACTTGTAAGGTAGAACTAGACATTAGAGATTAAACGGAGCCAAAATGGACCAAAACGAAGCTTAATTCAATCAACTAGGAAAGAGAGAGACAAAATGACCATTTTGTCCTTGAAGTCACGGCGCAACAGTTTGCCTAGACACTAGTTTGGCACTTAGGTGCCAGTTCTGCGCTTTTTCCTGAGAGTTAATTTTTTATGAAATGCAGCTAGGGTCGTGGCGCTCTGAAGTCCCATCTGAACAAATTTCCGTCAAGCGTCATGGCACTGCGCAGGAGTGTCGCGGCCTATCACGATGTTACAAAACAAGCTTTGGCTGTCTAGGGTTTGGAACAGTTGCTACTGGCCATTTTTAGCAAAAATTTTCCTCCCCTTTCTTCTCTTTTCTTCACTTTTTGATTATTGGATGTACCAAAACAATATCTTGATGTCCACTATGAAGATCATTGGCTAAGGTACCATTTTCTAGCTTAGGTGCAGAGTAGATTTCCCCATTTTGCACTTTTGTGAGGTTTGGATCTTTTATTATCAAATTCTTGTAACGTTTCTAAATTCTTCCCAAATTTTCGGGTAATTTTTTTCTTAAAAGAAATTAATTATCTTGAATTATTTGGTTAGTTATTTGAATTTTGAGGCTTTAATTGGATTACATTGAGAAAATAATTTAAAAGATTTGGATTTAATTCAATTAGTGGAAAGTTGAATTTATTTGGGGAGATTTAAAAGTTGGATTTAACATGAAAATTTGGAATTGGGTGGGATTTAAGAACTTGGTTAATTTAAGAAAATATGAGGATAAGTTGGAATTGAATTTAAGTTGGGGAATTGATTTGTTAGGAGATCTTTTGGTTAAATAAATTATTAAGTGATGGTTGGAAAAGATTTGATTTGATGGATTGAGGAGTATTCCATTGAATAAGTTGTGTATGTTTTGGGAAAAAGAAAATGGACATTTAAATATATATTTATATATATTTAGAGTTTTGGAAAAGGAAAAGGTAAGGAAAAGACAATTTAAAGAAGTATACATATATGTTTAAGCCAATCTTTGATTTAAGTGGGTTTTGATCTGCCATTTGTAAGCCGCCGCCCAATGCTCTCTCTTCGTTCAGCTTCATGGGTTACGCTGGGATTTCAAGATTGGTTAGGCCAGGATGGTTTTGGTAAGTATCGTTGATTTTCTTGTAATTTCATGAATACCCATTAGGATTTTGAAACTAGAAGCAAGCTTTCCAAGCGGGTTAAAGGATCAATTTTGATTGGATCCATTGTTTGAAGTATAGAAGGTGATTGTGACAGTTGCACTTTGAGTAAGAGATTTGGTGCACTTGATTTCTCTACTTATTTTGTTGGTGTAGTCCATGATACCCTTGTGTTGGTTCTTAGATCCATTTTCAAAGGAGCTACTTGTTGGGAATCCGGAATTGGGTGTTTTGGTTGGCTTTGGCTTTGGTCGCTTTTAGGCATATCCTCAGGTAAGGGAGGACTTACTATGAACTAGAAACTCTGGATTAAGTTAGTGATGAATGATGTGGTTGTGATTGTTATCCTATTTATCATTCCTTGTACTCCTATTGACGTGAACCTTTGGGTACACGTATTATGATTATGCTTATGATTACGACAGGTGTCCCTCGAGATCACCGCCTATGTTTATGTTTATGACTATAACCTTCGAGACCACTGTGTGCCCGGTTCGCTACTTATGTCTATGCCTATGTTGGGTACACGGGTGCACATGATAAATGGATAACAATATCACCTAGTAGGCTTACTAGTGAGTCATTTACTGAGTATTTTGTACTCTCATTCTTTTCATGTTATGTTTTTCAGGTAAGCAAAAGGAGCAAAATGACATCTTGGTGAATGATAAGATAAAACCTTGACCGTGCCATTGGGACTAGTCATATGCTTCCGCACAAGGGATTTCATGTTTTCATCTTTAAGAATTTTGGTTATGTCATTTGCATTTAGAACTTTATTTTTTTTTATTTTAAAATTCATGCGAGTTTCCTGTTTTATTAAAATTGTACAAGGAGTACCTTGATCAAAGATTTTCAGTTATTTGAATTTTGCAAAAGATATTTATTTTAATAAAAAATTTATTTTGATTTTTTGGGTAAAATTATCAAGTCCTAGGAAGTCGGGTCGTTACAAGTGGGCCCCCTAAAAAAGTGGTGTCATTGTTCGATAGAAAAGTAGACAAGAGCCACTTTGAAGTCGTTTCAGCATTCAAGAATACAAAATTTATTAGACTTGGTACATTCTAATGTGTAGTCCTATGAAAATAAAAACATTTGGAGGTGTGTTATTGTTCAACTGAATTTGCAACTAAATTGAAAAACTTTTTTGAAGAAAGGTCTCCAGTCTAGTGCAAGCACACACTATCAACAAGTAGTAAAAGATTGGAAGTATTCCAAATCCTAAATGACAACAAAAATTTTCCTCAAGATTGTAATTGTAGTAACCAAGCAAATTTAATTTATGTTTTTTGTTAGAAAATTGACTAGATAGAAATAATAAGGAGAAAATAGAGATTCAAACTTGTTTTCATATATATATTTTAAAAGTAGATGTAACCTAATATGAAAATTGGTAACTTAGCTCAAATTCAATGCTTTGGTGAACCAAATTCAACACCTATTCGATTTTCTAAGAAGAGTCTTTAGAAGTCTAAGCAATTAAACCTATATTTCTATAGCTAATTTGAACTTAGATTATTAAAAATACAATCCTTTGGTTCTACAGATTTTGCCCTATGTTTAAGGTAAAAAACAAAGTCTTATTTCTAGGCTTTTTTCCTAAATCACTTGTATGATAACCAAATTTCACCAAACCGTTTACGTATTAGATTCAATTTTAGTATATTGATCTAGGTGATCAAGCTAGACAAATAATGTTGATATTAAATCAATAAAAGCAAACCAAGCAATGAATTGAGCCAAGTTACTCTATTTCACATATTAGGCTTTTGCTACTTTCTTTAAGGCATTCACATATGTGAATCCCAAAGAAAATCTTTGGTCATGCTTAAAGAATTAAAGAACAAAAATTTAGATGTATAAAATTTCATGATGTGCTTAATGAAAAGGGAACAAAATTCAAGATAATAAACACAAATAAATAAGTAAAAAAAAATGATTAACTAAAAATAACAACTGAATGAGAAAACCTACTTCTAAAAGTAAACAAAAAAAATAAATAATTATTCAATGCCTCTAAAAATATAAGAACGTCACCAACAAATATTGCAAAATTAAAAATTAAATTAAGATTACATTGAAACTATGAAATAAAACTTACATCCAAATTTCTTCACATGTCTTTTAATCTAGCTTGTCTTCACCTTCTCCTCACCTTTCTCAAGGGATTCCAAGTTGTGACAATCTCAAATTTTGTATGAGATCAGATAAAAATTGATGTAAAAAAAAGGGTGGAACCACTTTAACTAACAACAACAAAGAACTAGAGATAGAGGGGAAATGAGAACTTAAGATTGAAACTAATTTATTGCAATAGAATAAACGAAGATTACGAAATATAAGATGCTCGAAATTTGACTTGGAGGAATGAAATACATAAAACAAACTAAAATAAGATAAGGAAATTAAAAACTTGACAAGTTGAAGTGAACTAGTCTTGGATCTACCTTGATTTAGTCTTTGGTAAGATGAACCAAGATGTGATGGTCTCAACTTTTGAAGGAATCCAGATCTGTGCTAGCATTTCAGCTCAACTTCTCGAGAAAAAGAAACATCAACTAAATGGAAATTACAGTGCAGAAAAAAATAAAGACACTACATGATTTTTGTGTAGATAGAGGAAATTGGATTTTTGATGCTTTTGAGGGAGTCTTGGAGCCTATCTATAGAGTCTAATTGGTGGTGGTGACTACTGAAGATGGGAAGTCATGGATTGCCCTAATTCACCAAGATTGGTGGAGAAAACTCTGAAATCATGCCCAAAATCAGATCTGGAAATTTAGTTTCGTTGTGGCAGATTGCTACAGCAATCCATTTTTTTGGAATCTTGCGGTAATTTGGGTTCAATGAATTTTCTACAAAAATATAGCAAAATTAAAAAGTTTCTCATCAAGATAAAATAATGCCATTTATGAATCATTTGCTATTTTGAACTTGATTTTTCTATGAAAAGACTAAATGCATGCATTTTACATCAAAATCCTTGGATTAGACGCTAAATAATTCTAAAAAATGAGAATTATCACATCCTCAAACTTAAAATCTTGATTGTCCTCAAGCAAAGATAAAACAAAATTCACAACAAGCATAAAATTTATAAATGACTCTTCTCAGGGGAGGTCTCATACTCATAATGCACAAATAATTTGTTATTTTCTAATCACATGCAACAAAAAATAAGTCTCAAGTCTAAACAAGGTACTACTTAGGAATGCAAATAGTAGTACAAAGATCCCACCGCTAAAATGTAAGATGGTCGATGTCCTCATTGACATAAGTGTTTAAAAAAGGGAATAGGAAGTGCTTCTTATGCAACGAAAAGGATAAGACTCATCTAAAAAAAATAAGCATGCAAACATAGTGACTTTTAAGATTGAGTGTCTTGTGAAGAAAGTGAATAATTTAATTGCATGGTATGAGAAATGTGCAAGTTGTGTTGAGAGCATTTAATGATTAAAGCATACTCCAATTCTCATCACAAATTGATAACATGACAAGATTGATAAATCATAAGCAACACAAACATATTGTAGCATGGTGCATTAAGAAAACAAAATGCCTTAGTGGCATCATTCACAGACAGAATATCGACCAAAATATAACAGAACCACCATAATCAAAATTATCGTAGACCTAACAAGAACACATAAGCAAAGCATCAAGAATGTAGATCAAGGGTGAAGTGGCACTTCCCTAAATGGGCAAAGAATCATCCTCGATAGGCTCTAGAGCATTGTTGGAACTGATGTCCTAAATCTCTTGGGGTCTCGTAGTTTTGTAAAGTTGTAAATACATTTTATTTATTCAATAAAATCAGAAGTTATTTTATTTATTTTTTGCATTAACTCAATCCAATAAATTAAGATCCATGATTATTTTATGTAAACTTAAACATGTATGTGGTTGACATACGAGGATGGATCATATTTAAGTAATAACTAAAAGATCTGTAGTATAAGGATAAGATTGGTTGCCTTATTCTAGTAACAATATATATATAACCCACTTTGTAATTGTTACAAAGAGTTGTAAAATGTTACAAATGATTTGATCCTAATCGTTCATGATGAGACATGTGAGTGGGGGTATCATATGCAAAGAGTTTGTATAAGACCGGACTGCGAAATGTTTAATTTCTCTTTGTTATGCCATTAATTGAAGAAGTTAACATTTCATAGGATGACTATAAGTGACTCCACCTTAATCTTGAGTGAGTTATGAAATCATGTCTACCAGGATAATCCTTTGATCTTTATGTGTGAGAGTTGTTAGATTGCCGACTCAATATGCCTACCATTTTGAGGATTTGTCTGAATAGAAAGGTGGGAACATATCTCCACAATATGGAATTCACTCGTTCCCATTTTTAGGGTAAGCAAATAAATTGCTCCCTTAAGGGTTGATTCCGGGTCTTGAACATAGAGGCCTCACCCTCTCACTAGCTCAAGAGGGGTTAGTTTATAGTTGGACTATAAACTGTTTGCTCATTAGAGGAATTTGTGGTACTTAAGGAGTTAAATGTACCTATAGGGGTAAAATGGTAATTTGACCTAATTGTAGTTATGAGTAATTTTTGAAGGATCGACTTCCTATTGATTAGCTATTTCCGTGGATACTGAAATATATCTATAGTGCGAAGAGTGCATCTGTCGGTCTTTAGTGGAGTGACCTACAATTAATGAATATTGATTAATTTAATTAAATAGTTTAATTAATTAATATCATATCATTGGAGTTTCTAATCTATAGGTTCATAAGGTTCACTTGTTAGCTTATTAGGGTTTTGTATAAAAATCAAATATTTTGGATTAATTTGAAATGTTCAAATTAATAAGGGAGTTAATTGTATATGATACAATTAATATAATGTATATAGATATATTATAATATAAAGTTATTTTTGAATGAGATTCAAAATTTATACTTTATGTTATAAAGAGAGATAAATATTTAAATAAGATTTAAATATTAATTGTATGAATGAGATTCATATAAAAAACTATATGTGAAAATTAATATGAATGAGATTCATATTACAATGATAGGTTATGTGAGAGAAGATTATTTGAATATGATTCAAATTAAATTAAATATGTGATATTTAATTTACTAATTAATTAAGTGTTAATTAATTAATTTTAAAGTAATATTATTATATTAATTAAGTTAACTGCCACTACAGGTAGTGGGAAGTTATTTTTTTTCATTCTCCTTCATAACATTGCAAAAAAGAGAGAGGTGAATGTGTCCAATTGTAGAAGAGATTCTATAAAGTTTTTTCCTAAAAATTTCTTCTTGAAAAAGACATCGCTTCCTCTCAAATTCCTCCTCCCTTACCAAAAAGAGAGCCCACAACTCCTCTTGGTTCTTCATAAAAATAGCGAGGAAGATTTCTTGGTAGTGTCCCAAAAGTATTCTTGTATTCCTTGTTGAAGGAGTTTTCTTCGGTTCGTGTTTTGGTGAGAAGAAGATTATCTTACTCCGAAGACAGTCTTCGAAGGTAAAGATCTACAAACTCTTAATTCTTCTCAATGACATGCTCAATTTTGTAGTTTATCCAAGTTTTTTCTCTTCTTTGTAATATGTGTTTTCAAAAGAAAGTTATTGACATATGGTGATCACTCGCTTCCGCTGAGGATTAATTTCCTTTAGAAAATCCGTTACAACCCAAGCTAGACTTTTCTCATATAAGTTTTTACTCTTTTATTCATCGCGTTTATTTTATGCTATTTAAATCAAACCTCGAAATCCCACTTTGTTTACTCAAGGACTGTAAACAAGCTAATTTAGAAATTCTAGTGCTTCATGTGTTTGACCTAGTCTTGCCACTACTACAGTTCTAATAGTTACGGTTAATTATTTGGGGAGCAAGATTGGGTGACAAATCTCTTTCTTTCTCTTTTTTTTCTTTTTAATAAATTTAAAAGAAAAATTGACTGACCTCCAATAGAGAAATTGAGGCCTTGTTCCAGCTCCTTAGGTTGCAAACCTTCATCTTGCACCTAGGTCTTGATAAAGGATGCTTAGTTGAGGTGGTTTGATCACATAGAGCTATGTTGGCTTAAACTTTTCATTTGTCAATTGAAGAGATTTATATATGCTTTGAAATGTAGAAATTGCAGTTGCCACTTTTGGTACATTGTAATCTTCCATGATCTCTTCTTTATTGAATCCTTCTTTTTTTAGTTTTTCCTACAAGCTGTAACAAGCAAAAGTATTAAATAGGCCAATAGCAGAACATCCCTTTATCTTATCTTGGAGCACATTGAATATCACTTACATTAAATAGGCCAATAGCAGAACATCCCTTTATCTTATCTTGGAGCACATTGAATGTCACTTGCTAGAAAGTTAAAATTGCATGGTTCCATGCAACTTCCTTGTCAGATTCCTTCTTTTCTTTTTTTTTTTTTTCTTTTATTAAGGTCTTTTTTTCAATCTCTTCTCTCTCGTTGACTCCTCAAAACTTCCAATTGCTGGAGTGCTTCTTGGATCTCTTTTGAAAGTTCAGGACCTTTACATTCAAATCCTCTTTTATATGTACCTGCATCACATTGCTCTTCTTCTATTTGTTCCAAAGTCTCTGTGTTGTTGGGCACGGTTCCTTGTGGGTTATTTCTAATTTTATTCGTAATTTATCCAATTTAGATCTCCAAATTCCGCAGAGTTGTTGCTTGACTTTGCCTCATAGCATCATTATTTGCCATATATTCCTGCAAAAGTTATTCAATGCTGATGTTCTGGACTGACACTTCTTCAGTTAATTGTTGATCCATCTCTTCATAGCCATATTGATGAGAATTTGACAAACTTTGACTACCTTGTGGCCCTAAATACCATATCGAATCAGGGTTACGAGGACAATCTTGGAATAAATGATCATTTTACAATAAGCACAAGAAATAGGAGGAGCTATATTAGATGGACGATGTTTAGACAAATGATTCTTGCCACAATAATCACAAAAGATGTTGGAATTATGATGAAAATGTGAATTGGGAATACTATATCTCATAGACATATTAAACATTGATGGATAGTGTTCACCCATTGTTGTAAAGGGATTTTCTTCCATCTTCTAGATTATCACGTGCACTAAACCTTAACCTAAAAAGGATGAGCAAATATAAAGGCCATACTTTCTAAGAGATGAAATTTTTGTTGCAATTCGATCCAAATCATTGCTGCAAAAATAGAATTTTGTTAGGAATGTCCTCTGTTGGCAACAATGAAAAAAACGTGATCGACTAAATTTACTTTGGCTAAATCGAAATGCTTTTTTGAAGAAAGATCTCCAGTCTAGTGCAAGTGCACACTGTTGGCAAGTAGTAAAATATTGGATGTATTCCAAGTTGTCTCCCAAGGGAAGAATTTTTCAACAAAATCCTAAATAACAACAAAAAAATTCCCTCAAATTGCAATTGTGGTAACCAAGTAAAATTAAATTGAATTTTTTGTTTAAAAATTGACTAGATAAAAATAATAATGAGAAAATATGGATTCAAACAATAATGAGAAAATAGGGATTCAAACATGTTCATGCTCTTTTTTAAAAACAAGTAGATATAGCCTAATATGAAAATTTTTAACTTAGCTCAAATTTTGGTGAACTGAATTCAACATCTATTCGATCTTCTAAGAAGTGTCTTCAGGAGACTAAGCCATTAAATATTAAAAAAAATGTGTGAAACCACTTTTAACTAAAACAACAAAGAACTTGAGATAAAGGGAAAATAAGAACAAAATAAACAAAGATTATAGAATATAAGTGGCTGAAAATTTAGTTTGGAGGAATGAAATACATAAACAAACTAAAATAAGACAAGGAAATTAAAACTTGACAAGATGAAGCAAACTAGCCTTGGATCTACCTTGATTCAATCTTTGTCAAGATAAACCAAGATGTGGCGGTCCCAACTTTCAAAGGAATTCGGATCTGTGCAAGCATTTCAACTCAACTGCTCAAGAAAAAGAAATAGCAACTAAACGGAAATTACTGTGCAAAAAAGATAAAGACAGTGTAGAATTTTTGTGTAGATTGAGAAATTGGAATCTTGGATGCTTTTGAGGGAGTCTTAGAGCCTATTTATAGAGTCTAATAGGCAGTGGTGGTTGTGGAAGATGGGAGGCCATGGGTTGCCCTAATTCACCAAAATTTGTGGAGAAAATCCTGAAATCAAACCCAAAATCTCGAATCTGAAAATTTAATTTTACTGTGATAGATTGTTGTAGCAATCTGTTTTTCTGGAATGCTGCTGCAATTTTGCTTCAACAAATTTTTGGAAACGATATACCAAAATAAAAAAGTTTATTGCAAAATTTAGCTCTTTTTTCGCAACTAAGATAAACGAATGTTGAACTTGATTTTTCTATGAACACATTAAATGCATGTATTTTACATTCAAATCCTTTGGTTTATAAGCTAAATAATTAAAAAAAAAAAAAAAGGAGAATTATCAGTTATATTTTTCGTTGTTTATTGATAAACTATTCATGGAAAACGTAGGTTTATACCTTGAAAACTAAAGATCAAGTGTTACAAGTGTTTAAATAGTTACAAGTGTATTAGAACTGATAATGGAGGTAAGTATTGTGGACCTTTTGATGAGTATTACAGAGATCATGGTATTCGACATCAAAGCACACCTCCTAAGCTTCCTTAGTTAAATGAGCTAGCTAAGAAAATAAATATAAAACTAGTTGAGAGATTAAGATGCTTACTTTCATAGTCACAGTTATTAAAATAATTATGTGTTAAAGAATTGAGTACAATGGTGCATGTTTTGAATCTCACACCATGTGGTTCTTTGGAATTAGAAGTTATCAATAGGATTTGGTCAAATAAGGATACATCTTATAACACCTGTGTGTCTTTGGTTCTAAAGCTTTCGTTCATATCCCTAAAGATGAGAAAACAAATCTTGATGCAAAGACTAGACCATGTGTATTTCTTGGCTACGGCCAAGATGAGTTCAATTATAGACTGTATGTGATATCCAAAATCCTAAACTAACTCCCTTGAAAAAATTAGGGAGAAGTTGGTATCAGAATGAACTTCTGGGCTTGTGGAGTTAGAAATTTGTTTTGAGGATTTAAGGGGGCTAGACATTGAACATAACATAGGGAAGAAAAAGTGTTTGTCCAAGTTTGAGTTTTGAAGAGAGAATTGGTCATGGAAGTGATTGAGAAAAAACTACACTATGAGATTTTTAGAGTATTGGACTATGCTTCAAGAATGGGAATAAACTATTGTCACACCCCCTCCCAGGTACCCTCTTAACCTAGGAGAAAGAGTGAGGATAGTAGACACTAACTCTCCTATGACATCCACTACCAGCCTTATACCTTAACCAAGACCTAATAAGCAGATTTACACCATAATTGAGCATCTAACATAACCAGGGTTAAGCTATGATACAGACATTGATTTACATTCAACTTTTAATTTACACAAGTTCTCTAACTTCCGCCCTTAACCCTCTATATGTACAACACAGGTTTAAGATCAAATATTTACAATTCTAAAAATTTTAGACACTGATGGTGGGCCCAAACGAGTTGCTATGTAGACTAAGTACCCCAGACTCGCTCGCTACCTGAAAAACAGAAAAACAAGGAAAACATGAGCTAGGTTGCCCAGTGAGTGACTAGTTTTGTAAAAACCTTTCTTGATTCGTAATTGAATCAAAACTGTAATCAAGTTATGAAAATAAATAAGCAGTAATAAATCATTTTCGTATCCAAACAAATCATGCTCAGGTAACATTATCAAATCACATACGTATCATTTCTAAAGGAATACCATGTAAGTACAACACATTTCGATCACAATTTTCTTAGTTGAGGCGGAGCGAAGCTCAACGCTACTCAACGTCGAAAACATCCTTAGTTGGGGCAGAGAAATTTCGACACACCCAATGTCAAATATCCTTAGTTGTGTGGAGTGGTCTCAATACAACAACGTCTATCATACCTCTATGTGCACATAGATATCATATCCTGGGTCCCATAAACGAGATGTAGGCCACCCACATGCCTTCTCCAAGTCTTTCAGAATTGGGCATATCTCTATACTCAGGTTAACCACTTGCCTTCTCCGAGTCCTTCAGCATTGGGAACCATTTCTATATCCCAACTACCCACATGCCTTCTCCCTGTCCTTCAGCAGTGGGAGCCTTTTCAAAAACATTATTAAAAAAACAATATGCTTTGAAAATAACATAATAAAAATTCACAAGTTTATAACATTTCAAATCTTCACAAACTCATTAACAATCATCAATGTTTTCCATAAAATTATAGGTTAATAAATAGCATGCCTTTCGTAAAACTCGTTTAACAACTAGCATGCTTCAAATGATTTCCAATGTAAAACACATAATATGGATATAATCTTCATAGCACGTTAAAACCCATGGAAAGCATAAACATATAGACATGTTTCCAAACATAATCATACAACATAAAAACTTTGTTTAAAAGTAGACTCATTTTAAATAAAATTGTCACTCACAACTCATCCCGGCCTGGAATAATACGTTTCTCTTTGTTAGATTTCCTTAAAATTTCTTTTTACATAGAAAACAAGGCTTAGACATTCATATTATTCATCACTGAGACCAAACTACATAAAGAAAACTATCACCGAGACTATATTCCATGAAGAAATGCTCACCCGAGGCTATATTTCATTTAAGAGTTCACTAATGTACGAGATTCAAGCCATTAGCGAGACTAAACCAATGAAAATAAGCAAAAACCAACAGTACCAGCGAGACTGTGGACGGGCGAGATCAGCGAGAGTCGCGAGACTAGCGAGATTTGTGAGTCAAAACCCACTAGCAAGACCAGCTAGACTTGTCTCGCTCTTGCTCCTCCATGCTCCCAGTGTCGTCCAATTTTCCAGCGAGATTTGCTCCCTCTGCTGCTATCTTCGCACTACTAACTGTAAAAGTTGCATTTTCAGCCCGAATTAGAACTTTTTCTCTTCTACAAACTTGTAAAGAAATGTTTTTCTAGCTTACCTCAAAATTTCAGAGCTTAACTCCTTTTCGTTCGACAAATATACCCGATTTACTTCGCCTTGCTCCAGATCACTCGGGAAATCTGTATCAGTCACTTCCACCTAAAGTGTAACATATTTCTCTTCATATTCAGCTCAACCATCCTTCACAAGAGTTGTTAAGAATTGAGTTAACTTACTAATCTCAAATTTTCAGCTTCAAACTCTTTCTCTTCCGCTTGATATTCACCAAACACCAAACCTTGTTCAAACTACACGACAGCAAGCAACCCTTCTGCTTCAGCTTCAATTTCACCATGAAACCGACCAAAAATCCTACACAAATCTGCCCCTGATATCTTCTTCTACCTCCCCTCAACACCTAGCTGAAGAATAAAATCAGTTTGAGCTTGGAAATGGAGGAAAACCAGTCGACAACTTCCCAATCTAAAAGTTAAACTCACCGACTTCCTCCCAATATCTCATTTCTTTCTTCTCTCTTTTTTTTTTTTAATTTTTTTTATTAATTTTCTCTTCTTTTCTTTGTCCTTTCCTTTCCTTTCTTTTCCTTTATTTTTCTTTCTTTTTAATTTAGGAGAAAAAATAAGAAAAACAAAAAGAAAATTCATTTTTACGTCCTAATTAATATTCAAAGTAAATTCTAACTTGGTTTCCTCTTAGTGACTAAAATATTAAACTTACCAAAAATTACTTCTGGCATCCTCCACTTCTTCCTTCAATCTACAAGAGGGAGAACAAGTAAATAAGTTCATAGCGATCCTACGTACTTATGTTTAGCAGTTACAAATGAAAGTAGGGTTTACAACTATACTTTGAAAATAGAAACTATGAGGTGAATTTAGTCTTGAACTCATAAGCTTAAGGATTGAGAAATTTGACAAAATTTTGGAAGGTTGGACGCATGGTTTGTTTATGTGTGAGATTTAGACTAAGTGTTTGAGCAACCTATCTTAGTTAAAGGAAAAACACTTCGGCCAATATGCAAGCATAGAGTATTGGACGCATGGTCTAGCTAACAAGGTAAAATTTTGGCAAAGTACAAATGGCCTTGGATGCATACCTTAATTAAGGTGAAATTTTAGTTAAGTGTTGGATAGTTCATAAGGGTTAAAAGGTAGCATTGGAAGTATATCTCAAAAGAAGTTAAGTTGGACGCATGGAAGACCTATTGGGATGCATGGTTGGGTAAAATTGAGCTTAGATGGATGCATGAGAAGTCTTGAAAAAGGCTTAGGTAGGCGTCCAACAAGGTGAAAAGTAAGAAGGAGGTGGCTAACTCCAAGGAAAACACCTTAAGAGGTGAAGTGTCAGCATGACATATATTTGACCAAGTGTCGGAGGTGTTGTATTGTGAGGTGAATTTCACAGTAGTTAGACATTTAGTCAAATTTGAAGAAGGAGATGACAATATGCATGTGTAAGTCACGCATGGTGAAGACACTTAGGAGTTGATGTGTTGAGCTTGGGAGGATTTTTGGATGACAAAAACAAATTTCCTAAGTCTATAAATAGGAGTTGAGACCATGGAAGTTCACTCACAAAAATTCAAATGAAAGTTCTTAAAAAGGAAGAATATGAGTTTTACTTGGGGGTGTTTTTAGGGCAACCAGGTGTCCAAAAGAGGAGTACCAGGCATCTAACTCAGGCATGTGTCCAACACAAGCAGTCCAGACATCCAATAGCTTGTTCCGGGAGTCCAAATAGCTATTTATAGTCATTTTCTAGGAGTCGAGAGCCTAGTCGTATGTTCAGAAGTGGTAGGCAAGCTAGGTTCGGAAGAAACAAAGGATCTGAAGCAAGTATAAATGCATTTAGGAGACAAAATCTTTAGCTCACTATGAGTGGTTTCTCTTCTAAGATTTAATGTTATTTCCTTATATGTAGTGTTGTTTGTTTGATAAGGAAAAAGGAATGCCTCACAAGGTGGTCAAAGGATCTTCGGATCTAGTTTCTGAGCCTGTGACAGAACTACGCAACGAATAATCGGAGGATCTAAGGATCTAGAATTTAAGCCTATGGCGGAATCTCACGGGATGGTTAAACGGTCATAGGGACCTAGTTTCTGAGCCTGTGAGAAGAACCGCACATAGGATGGTCAAATGATTGACGGGCTAACTTCTAAACCCATAAGAGGTAGGTCTATGTGCACATAGAGGGAATGACAGTTTGTTGAACAAAGTATAGTCAACAGGGAGTGAATATGGTATATAAATAACCACCGTTACTGATGTTTGAATAGTTGACCTAATTATGATGTGTTAATGTATGAGATGTTTGATATGCTCAAGGGTCAAGAGAAACCCTATGCTTTTATGTTGTTCACCACTCACTGGGCCCCTAACTCACTCTTTTCGTTTATGTTTTTCTTCTCAGGTAGTAGAAGAATCCTAGTTGTCGCATGAAGTTGAGGTCTGCCACAAGATAATTGTTCTTTTACTAGACAATACTCAGTTGTAAAATAAGTTGTAAACCTGTTTAAAGAATTGTATAATTACTAAATGAATTGTTAATTGTTCCGTACTTGCTTCTCAAGCTTGGTATGGGTGACTAAATGAGAGTGAGAGATTGAGAAGTAACTGTCACAAAATGGTGATGGTTGCTGTCTTCACGCCTCCTTTCGGGTTGAAGAGGTTAATTTAGGATAGGGTATGACACTGTATGATTCAGGAATATATGAAGCTCATAAGAAGTTGAGATGTGTTTGTAGAAGACCAAACAATACTAGACATTAAGAAGACATATAAAATAGAGTCTAAACATAATAATGATCTAATCAATTTGAGTTTAGTTTCCTTGACACAGCCTTCCACACAACTAGAAATGAGATTCAAAATGAATAGTTTTTTTTTCTTTTTTCTTTTTTTTTTATATACAAATGAGGGTTCTAAGGTGAAAGTTGAGGCAGACGACAATGTTCATGAATAGTTGTCAGAAACAAAAGTTCCTACAAATGATTCACTCAGGAGATCTGTTAGAGATCAACGTCCATCAATATGATATTCAGTTAATGATATCTGTTATTGACTGATGGAGAGAACCTATGAATTATGAACAGTTCATAGAAGATGAGCACAAAAGAGAGAGATCGATGTGATGAAAGATGAGATGAAGTCTTTACATGAAAACCACACTTTTGAGCTTGTGAAATTGCCTAAAGGAAAAACCACCAAAAAAAAAAAAAAAGTGAGTTTATATAGTGAAATATGAAAAACACACCTCAAGAAAGCATTACAAAGTGAGATTGGTTCTCAAAGGGTTCAATCAGAAGAAATGTGTTGGCTTTGATGAATATTTTTCTTTAGTCGTTAAAATGTCTTCTATAATCATACTTCTAGGTTTGACAGCTAGTCTTGACTTAGAGGGTGAGCAGATAGACGTTAAGATTGCATTTTTTCATGGGGAATTTAGATAAAGAGATCTATATGAAACAAATAGAGGGTTTTGAGGAGAAAGGCAAAGAGCATCTTGTGTCTAAACTAAATAAATGTCTTTCTGGGTTGAAGTAGGCACTAAGGTAGTGGTATAAGAAATTTGAGTCAGTTTTAGGGAGCAAAGCTTCAAAAAAATTACTTCTAATTATTGTGTTATTGTAAAAAAAAAAATGATGATGATTTTGTTACATTATTGTTTTATGTTGATGACATTTCAGTTGTTGGCAGGAATGTTTTTAGAATCAATATATTGAAAAAACAGTTGAGCAAATCCTTTGCCATGAAGGATTTTGGGATAATGAAGAAAATTCATGGAATTCAAATAGTCCAAGATAGAGCATCCAGGAAGTTGTATATGTCCCCGAAGCAATACTTGGAGAAGGTGCTTGAGCGATTCTACATGAATAAAGCAAAACAAGCTAGTTCTCCTTTATCTAGTCACTTACAATTGAGTAGCAAACATAGTCCATTTACCAATAAAGAGAAGCAAGATATGAGCAATATCCTGTATGCTTCAGTAGTTGGGAGCTTGATGTATGTCATGGCATGTACTAGACCCAATATTACTCACATTTGTTAGTGTTCTTAGTCGTTTTATGGCTAATCTTGGAAAGCAACATTAGAAGGCAGTCAAATGTGAGCTTCAATTTTCAACTTTCAACATTAGAAGGCAGTCACATTTGGAACTGGAAAAGTGAATACTTGCAGGTTACACTGATTCAGATATGGCAGGAGATCTTGATCACTGAAAGTCTAGTTCTAATGATTTGATGACATTTGTAGGTAGTGCAGTGTATTAGAGATCAAGATCGTAGCATGTTGCACTTTCAACAACTGAAACACAGTATATTACCAACAGATGTTGTAGATGAAGTGTTTTATACAGGAGCTTTACTTTAAGAAACAATGATATGTGATATATGATATACTACGGTAATCAAAGTGCTATTCATCTTGGTAAGAATGCTACATTTCTTTCCAAAATGAAGCATATAGATGTGAAGTATCATTGGATGATAGATGCTTTAAATGATAAACTATTTGAGCTTGAGAAAATAAATATTGATCACAATAGTGGTCGGTTACTAAACAGTGCCGAATTCTCTAATGGGATCAAATGAAGTTCCACTCCTACCTTAACTTTGTAGATGTGACAGTACGGGTTGAATTCACAAGGAACCATTAGTGTTCTCAATTAATATATTTGATGTTTCTAGGTAATCGAAGTGGGGGTTCATTTTTTTGATTGTGAGAAAGTAAATTGTTAAAAAATTAAACTCAGCAGCTGAATTAAACAAGAGTGATGCAAAGGTGAAATAACTGAAAAGTGTTCTCATGATTGAAAGGTTCTAGTTTATGCCGTGTCGAGATTCCTTCTAACTATGAAGTTGTTCATCAATCCAATAATTGATTCAACTCATACTCCATGCTTAACCTAATTAGTTAGAGAAGCAAATTAATTGCCCGAGTTAGCTAATTATCCTAAAATGAAGAGATGAAAAGCATGCAAATCAATTTAGGATAACCGCATTAAATGGAGGGGAATGCTAAGTTGATCAACTAATTGGAATTGTCAAATTAAAAATTCATTGATGTTTTTCGGCTTAGTGGGTTAATCAATGCTCGTTAATGGAATGCCCAAGAAACTCACAAGCTAACCTTACTAATTTCCATAAAATTGATTCACCTTAACAATTACATATTAAGAGCAAATCTATAGCAATAAACTAAGTCAAATCAACGAATTTGTCAAACAATCTTCATAAAACGTAGTCATCAAGATAGATCACAGCAAACAAACCAGAAAATACAAGTGCAAATCAGTTTGAGATGAAGAGAAGTCTCACAAATTACATAGAAAGGAACAAATCCCTAAGACTCAAGCTAGAAATTACCAAATTAGGCGATAATCATCGTCCAAAATGATATTACAAGATGAATAATCATAAGAGTCCTCCTCAATTGTGTAAGAATAGTAAAGAGGGTGTTTTTGCGAGTGGGAAAATAAAGGGATAATTTCAAAATGTTGGCGCCTAGGTTAATTAAGAATTAATTGCGCTGGTGTCATGACACTACATGACAGCGTTGCAATGTTGCTACCCTCAAATCAACGCACCGTGCTGGAGCGTCGTCAGTGCTATGATGTTGTGAATGGGCTCACTTGTGTGAAACTTTGCAGCTCTGCAATGCTACAGGACAGGGCCACAATGCTACCGTAACTAGTGCTCTCTATCCTAGGTGTCGTGTGACAGCGCGATTGAGTGTTGTGGCCCTCCAAGCTTCATGTTCGTTCTGTCCATGGCACCGCATGGCGTTGTCTTAAGGTGTATTTTCATCATTTTGTCCTAGCTAATGTTTTAAGCCCCCAATCCAATCGAAACTAATTAGATTTTTGCTTTAAAGGTATGGTTTGCCTAGGTTACACCTGAACCCTGTAAGATCATGAAATAAAAGCATAAAACTGAGAAAAAATCATAAATAAAGCTAAGCGAAATAGCACATTTTAGGTGCTATCATATCAGCCCTAGCTTAATTCTTGATCATTCTCAAGCAAGGAAGAGACATGCAATAAAGAAAAATATAATCCGCTTTGTTATAAGGCTTGCTACTCTAGTTTTTAACAAAGAACAAATATTGCAATCACAATCAATTACGTCATCAAAAAGCATTTAATCGATTTTAAACGTGTTTCGGAAATATTTTTTAAGTCTATTCATGCATGAACAAGTTCAAAACCATTTTATTTAAGTTTGAACAAACGTGAAACTATTTTATACAACCATCAATTCATTTTCCCTCTACTTTGACTCAAAATATCCAAAATTAAACTTCCTAAACCCAAGGTGGTAATGCTATGCATAAAAGAAAACCAACCTCATTCCACTCATTGTCCTCTTTCTTATCTTTCTTTTTCTCGTTCCTCTTTTTTTTCTTTTTTTTTTTCCTTTTCCTCTTTTCTAACATTTGGAGAGGAAACCTTTTTCAGAAAGACTACCTTCGTTTTGTCTCGCCCACTGAAAAGCACTTAAGATTGCTTTATTTGTCTTTAAATTAGGGATGTTAATCCAAATAATTTTGTGTTTTTTCCAATACCATTTTGGTGAAGATTCACTAGTGGATGACCAAGATGTCAATTAAGGAGGCATTTGGTATAAAGGCTTGGAATCTTAAATATGAAAATGTTGAGTTTGAGGATTTAGGTAGTTGAGTTTAAGAAAACTATGTTTGGAATACAAACTTGAAGTCTGGGTTTAAAAAGTCTGTGTTTAGAGCGCAGTTTAAAAAAGCTTGGGAAAGAAGTGTAATATATATTGAATTTGTGAAATATTTTCTTATATTAAAACAATTGTTAAATTTTAGATTAGCTTAAAATTTTCATATTAAATATTTTAGTATAGTTAAGTTAAAAACAAACTAATTTTCATTTTTTTCCCAATATAACTAAACTCAAGATTAAAATTGTGTTTCTTATATTTTTGTTAGTTTAAATTGACTAACTTAAATATGTGAAAAAATTGACTAATGTAAAACCAAATATTTTTGGTAATTTTTTAAAAATGACTATGTGAAAAATGAATTATATATTTAATCTGTACATATCTAAGATCAAATTGAATATCATACATATATTTTTCAACCTTGAATAAATCTAATTTGTAAATTAAATACTTTCTAAATATGACTAATCTAAAATTAAATATTATTTATTTTGCTAATATTAGTTTAGTTATTAATAAGGAGAATTATTGAAAATAGAAATAATATAAAACTATTTATAAATTAAATATAGAAAAATTTTACTGTAAATCAGTGATAGACAACAATAGACTTCTATTGCTTGAGTGATAGAAGCTTATCGCAGTCTATCACTTAGCGATGGACGTCTAGACTGTAATAGAAGTCTATTGCAATCTATCAGTAATAGGTAGTAAGATTTTTCTATATTTGTAAATAGTTTGATTCATTTTGCTGTATTTGAAAACATCGTTATCAATAATTCAAATTCAACTTAATTCAATTTGAAAATTAGAAGAATATTTTTTTAAAAGAATTTGAAATAAAGGTTAGACTAAAATTAGATAAAATTATAATTTTATTTAACTTATTATTTTAATAATTTGATATTTTAGATTTTGTAAGTTTTTGGAGTAAAATTTCATAGACTTTTTCATTTTAACTAATTTGAAATATAGCTTTTTGGTACTATAATATGCTGACTTCAAATTGAAATAAACTAGTGTTTTAATTTTAAACTTACTGTTAAAAAATTATATTTTTCTATCAAATTATATTTTTTATTCCTTAAGTTTGAGGATTAAGATTGAAATAAACTAGTGTTGTAATTTTAAACTTACTGTTAAAAAATTATATTTTTCTATCAAATTACATTTTTTATTCCTAAAGTTTGAGGAAAAAAAAGCATAAAATTTGACTTTTAATTTTTAATTGGCCAGAGTGGTTAAAATCCAACATTTTAATCCTTTACGTTTATAAAATGATTCTAAGTTTTCGAGTTAGTTAAATTGACTAATAGAAAAAAAAAAAAGAAGGTACTAAATTCAATTAAATTTATCAAAAACATTATTGTCACCGAGCAAATCACACTAATAAAAAAATGAATAATGGTTGCAAACTATTTACAAATATAAAGAAATTTTATTATCTATTTACAAAAAAAAAAAAAAAAAAAAAAAAAAAATTCATTGTTTGTGAGCGATAGACTGCAATGGACTTATGTTGTTTGAGTGATAGAAGTCTATCGTGGCTTATCACTGATAAACAATGAAAATTTTCTATATTTGTAAATAGTTTGACTCATTTTGCTATATTTGAAAATAACCCTTCTTTTTAATATAATGACAATTTATTTTTATATCAACTCTTAATGAGTCAAACTATTTACAAAATGAGTCAACTCTTAATTTAAATAGATAAAAGTCTATCGCTGATAGACACTAATTTTTTTTTTTATTTTTTTTAAATAATTTGATTTTTTTATTTATGATAATTTCCCTTAAATTTAATATCTTCTCAAAATTTCGATATAAAAAATTCTCATGACATGACTTATGTATCATTAATTATTCAAATAATACAATAAAAACGTCAAACAATTAAAATATTAATTCAAACTAAACTATAATAATTTTCAAACTTAGATAACAAGTTTAAGTAGGTAAGAAGTATTCTAGGTTTTAAGAGAATAACTCTTAAATTAATATACATGTACCATCAACTAAAATATCAAAATTCAAATTTTATTTTATTTTATTTTTTTAATATTTATACATCCCCTACCTTATCCATTATCCAAAAATGTTTTCCTTGGAAGGGCGGAAAACATGGCCATTTTTCATCAGTTAAAAAAGTCATTTATATTAGAATCATTAAATTATTAATTAACTCAAAAGCTTAATCGAAAAGTGAACATAAATTTAATACCATATATTAATATTCTATAAAAATTAATACATTGAATAAAGGGTTGGTTGCACAAATAGCAATTAGGACCAAAATAATAAAAAATATAGCATAAGAAAAAATATATTAGGGACATAGCTTAAAATTAGTTCAGATATCATTAATAGCAGCCATCAGTGATAAGCATATTATTAAATAACTAAAAAGTCCATGTTCAGGCTGCCACTTCACGCTTATTTCTTCTAATTTTCTCAAATTGAAAGCTATCACTAATAGCTGCTGTCAACAATAACTTTCAATTTGAGAAATATTAATACAACCTTGAAATAGTAACACTTGAAATATTAGCCTTCAATTTGCTATTATTAATTAGTGACTATTATTGATACACTTTCCTCAATTGGAATCAAGCTTGAAATTTTAGCACTTAAGACCATAAGTAGTTATCAATGATAAACTTTTATAAGTAGTTATCAACATTGTAAGGGAACTATCAACTTTCAAAGATTAACATTTAAAGCTAAAAGTGATAGAAGTCTATTAATGAAAGGTTTATAATTGACTATCAATGCTATCTACCTAAGTCATATCATTGATAGCTCCTATTGTGGCTATCACGGATAGCTTTTAGCAATGACTGTCAATTATAAACTTTCATCAAATGGAATCAACTTTTATATCATTGGTATCATCAATATATGGATATCACCTAAGTTCTATCATTGATATCACTTATATCGTGGTTATCGATGGTAGCTTCTATCACTGATAACATGCTATTAAAGATAACTTTTGTCATTCATTTTTACATAAGGTATTATGCTATCGTTGATAGCTTCTCTCACTAATAACATGCTATAAGTGATAACTTTTAGGTGTGTCACTTACACTTTAGTTCGAGATTCAACTTCATTAATTAATTCCACTAAGTTGGCTACCAATGATAGACTTCTATAAGTGGCTATTAAATGTGGAAGAAAATCATAAAAAATTAAGCTATCAATGATAGAAAATATTTGTGGTTATTTTTTATAGACTTTTATTAGTACCTATCAATTTTAAAATATTAACACTCAAAGCTATCAATGACTATTATTGAGAAACTTTTATCATGATTATCAATAATAGAATTCTACCACTAATATCTACCTAAGTTCGATATCATTGGTACATAAATATGACTGATATCTATCTAAGTTTTATCACTAATATCATTAATAATTGATATTACTAATACAAAAATATTTAGTGAATTCTTTTTTAACATTTAAAAACATGAGATGGTCAATGAATTCTTCAATCAATAATAGAATTCTTTGAGGGACTAAGTTATAAGTATATTAGTAGTTATCACGGATAGATTTATATTATTATGAGGAGATTAGGAAGATAGAATAAAAATAAGAAAAAGAAAAGGAAGAAGAAAAGGAAGAACAAATATGAGAAGATTGGGGAGATGGAAGAAAAACTAGGAAAAAAAAGGAAAAAAAAAAAAGGAAGAAGAAAATATAAGGAGATTGGGGAGATGGAAGAAAAATATGAAAAAGAAAAGAAAGAAATAGGAAGAAGAAACTATGAGAAGATTGGGGAGATGAAAGAAAAAAAGAAAAAAAAAAAAAAAAAAAAAAAAAAAAAAATGGGGAAAAGGAAAAAAAAAAAGGAAAAAAAAGGAAAAAAAAAAAAGGAAGAAGAAAATATAAGGAGATTGGGGAGATGGAAGAAAAATATGAAAAAGAAAAGAAAGAAATAGGAAGAAGAAACTATGAGAAGATTGGGGAGATGAAAGAAAAAAAGAAAAAAAAAAAAAAAAAAAAAAAAAAAAAAAGGAAAAAAAAAAAAAAAGAAGATGGGGGAGAAGGAAAAAAAATGAAAAAAAAAAAAAAACAAGAAAGGGAAGAAGAAAATATGAGGAGATTGGGGAGATGGAAATAAAAGCTGGAAAAAGAAAATGAAAAAAAAAAAGAAAGAAGAAAAAAAGTTGTGCAAAATAAGAGAGAACAAAATTGAAAATCACAAAAATTTGTAAATATTATTAACTAGTCAACATTTGCTATATTTATAAATATTTTAAAAATGTGTGATATTTTTATATTTTCCCCCTTATTTTGCTATCTATTACAAATATCTTTGATTCTATATAAAGGTAAGAATTAAGATGCTCAAATTCGATCTTCATCCCATTTGAATTACAGAAAAAGTTTGACAATATAATTAATAAATAGTTTTTTGGTTGAAGTAATATAAATATGTCCTTAATCAATAGTCGTTCTGCTACGCTTATATTCACCATCTCTTATGCTTTCAAATCACCAATATTGATTTATTCTCGGGTTACCTTATATACATATATTGATTAAAAATTTAATTCATGAAATGTGTGGTTGTTGTTATATATAGGAATATTATTACTAAAAAATTAGAAAATACATTACTATGTGTGTCAGAGAGAATTTGAGCCCAACGAAATAATATTACTTACTTTAGTGCTTGAGTTTATAATTGTTTCTCAAGATAGAACTGATTACCTTTTTTATGGAAGCAACACTTCATCCACAAGATGTCTATTAAAAAGTTCTTAAAAAACAATTGAAGAAGAGACATATTTATAGAATATTTGTAGTTATTTGAAAAGTCATGTTTCTTCTTCAAGTTGATTAATTATGAAAAGATATGTTCATTCATGAAACAACACAAATCTACACGAATGATCACATACCATTTATTGCAACAATTGCTACGGCTAAAAGTAGATAAATTGTAAAAGGTATTAGACAATGGTAACCTACACACAAGTTAGTTGGTTAAGATATTATACAGGACCAAAAGGGTCAAATGTGTTTGAATCTTCAACCTCAAACCATATTGTTCAACTAAAAGAAAAAGAAAGGAATTAACAAGAGTTTGTTAGATTTACTTTAAATCTAATATTATCATTAATATGACCTACCTGTATTATTTGCTATTTTATCTTTTAAGCCTATTATTTTGTTAGACTAATTATGTAAAAAATAATTTCCTAATTAAATACCTTGATGAGAATGTCTATATAAAGATAAAATTGCAGGGATTGGTCCTCACTCTACCTTAGTAGATTTTCTCTCCATTAAAAAGACTTATTCAAGTTCTAAAAGAAAGCCAAGAGAGAGAAACTTGATTCCTTACTAGATCAATAACATGCATGGATCAAAAGTATGTTACTAATGTCATTATGAGCATAAGAATTAACATGAAAAACACCAAACTGAAGAAAAAAACCACAAAATACAAAAAATTCTACTATATGATCAAAATTGTCACCACACATAAATCTCTCTCCGACCCAATTATAAGAGCACTCTGTCAAAACATGATACATTCACGCAACTAAAAAATGCTTCAAATTTAGATGATTTAAAACCAAATGCATATATTTCTTTATAATACTTGGAGCTCATCATTTCTTTAAACTTTTCAAATGTGGGACAATTGTTTTAATATTTTGTCAAAATTTAATAAAGTAATGCCTTATTTTGAGTTTGAGTAGTTTTGAGTTCGAACTTAAAACTAAATAAAATTTTTAAGTTGATTGGTGATTGATCCGTAATAAATATGTTGGGTTATAAACACAACTCCACATGGGTTATCAATAACAATTACTTGTCGCAACCACCTCAGCTGGTGAACAACTACCTACGTCAGTTGTCACTGCATTTTCTTCATTTTTGTTTCTTTCTTCTCCTCTTTCTCTCCTTCTTCCCTTATATATGTTTTCAAAGAAATTTTCTGAAAATTGAAGGGAGAAAGATTACAAAACAAAGGCTCCCTACCATTTCAGTTTGGGAATAATCGATGGGATATTTCAAGTTTTGTTTTCTTCAAAATCTGAGGAAGAAAGGGAGAGGGGAGGAGGAAGGGAAGAAGTAGAAGAAGGGAACGAAAGGAAATTACCCAAAAATTTAAATGTATATGTGAAAAAAAATAACTGAACCATTTCACGTGCTAATTTGTTTTCTCAAATGATTAATTATTTTATTATTATATCCTTTTTTTTTTTTTTTTAATATTTTTTTTTTTATTTTTATTTTTTTTTTTTTATTTTATAAATGTTATTTTAAAGATAAAAATATATATATATATTTTTTTTTTTTTTATTAATTTTTTTTTTTTATTTTATAAATGTTATTTTAAAGATAAAAATATATATATATATTTTTTTTTTTTTTATTAATTTTTTTTTTTTATTTTATAAATGTTATTTTAAAGATAAAAATATATATATATATTTTTTTTTTTTTTATTAATTTTTTTTTTTTATTTTATAAATGTTATTTTAAAGATAAAAATATATATATATATTTTTTTTTTTTTTATTAATTTTTTTTTTTTATTTTATAAATGTTATTTTAAAGATAAAAATATATATATATATTTTTTTTTTTTTTATTAATTTTTTTTTTTTATTTTATAAATGTTATTTTAAAGATAAAAATATATATATATATTTTTTTTGTTTTTTTTCTTTTTTTCTTTTTTTTATTTTCTTAATATAACAAATGTGTATTGAATAATTTCGCTCTTAGACATGTTTGATGTTCGTTGAATTATGCTCATGTTGATATATATATAAAGTAGTTGAGTTAGATAAGTATAAACATTTTAACTTACATGATTATTTTTAGAATATTATGTAATTCTTATTTTCTATTTCCATTCTTATACTTGAGAAATTGTCAAATTTTAACTACTTTTAAATTTTCATTACTCCCCACACATTCATAAATTTTAAAATTAATTATTAAAAGTTAATTAAATTTTTATTGAAATTAATTAAATAATAATAATAATAATAATAATAATAATAATAATAACATTTTTGCAATAAAATAGTATACTATGTAGTATATTTTCGAAATTGACAATAAAAAGATTTAAATAATAATAAATAAATAAAAATTAATAGTAGAGACTTAATTAAATACATAATAGACGCCTATACATGTCTATCCGTATCTATACGAATAGACAAATGAAACTTTCTTATATTTAAAAATATTTTCAACCGTTTAAAAATATTTTTAAAAATTAAACGTTGAAAATATTTGATCTTTAATAGTTGAACGTTGCTTTCATGGAAGGATGAAGGACGTGAAACATTAAATTCAATGCCTAACCAAGTCCATAAAATCAGAAGATTTGTCCACTTGGGAAAGCAATGGGGATTACTCCAAACTCTTTAGAACAGACATAAAATGCAAAAGAAAGAAAAAGAAACCCCACACCAAAAAGATCAGATCAAAACAAGTTTTTCCAAGACAAAGATGGAAGCCAATTTGGAGGTGCTGAGGGAAAGCTTCAAAAATGGAAGAACAAGGAGTTTCGAATGGAGGAAAAACCAGCTGGGTTGTCTGATTCAGTTCATCCATGACAAAGAAAACGTCATTTTTGAAGCCCTCTATCAAGATCTTGGCAAGCATCCTGTGGAAATTTTTCGAGATGAGGTGAATTTTTAATCTACTTCACCAATTTGGAAATTAGATGATAGCTTCCTTTCTATGGAAACAGGGGCTAATTTTGCTACTGCTTTTAAGGTTGGAATTGTTCTGAAATCTGCAAACAATGCTCGCTGCTCTTTACACAAATGGATGGCCCCTAAAAAGGTTTCTTTTCTTCTTTTTCCTCTGCTTTTCTTCTTCTTCTTCTTCTCTCTTATATGTTTGTTTTGTTGTGAGATAGAAATCTGTGCCATTACTATTCTTCCCAGCAAGAGGAGAAGTTTTGTCTGAGCCATTTGGTCTGGTCCTCATAATTTCATCTTGGAATTTCCCCCTTTGTGAGTATATTTCATCTCTAGGTCAAGTAATTTTTAACCAAAATGGACCCATCATATGTTTTTGAGATTTTGAGATCAATCAAACTTATACTAAACTATTTTTAAAGTTTTAGGTGGTGGGGGCTTTAGAATAAAGTAGGGCATTACAACCTTGGTGATTGTTTTTTCCATTCAAAATTGAAGCATTCTGATGAATCTTCTACTTGTCTTTGCAGCTTTGGCATTGGATCCGTTAATTGGAGCGATATCAGCGGGCAACACAGCAGTTATAAAACCATCGGAATATACTCCTGTTTTCTCCTCTTTTCTTGCTGCAACAATCCCTCTTTACCTTGATAATAAAGCTATCAAAGTTGTTGAGGGTGGAGCTGATGTTACTGAACAACTTCTACAGCACAAATGGGATAAGATCTTCTTCACTGGTATGAACTTAGCTTGTTTAACAAGGGTGATTGTTTGTTCGGTATGTTCTTGTACTATGATTTGATCGTTACAAGCGATCTATTCAGGGAGTCCAAAGGTAGGTAGGATTGTGATGTCTGCAGCTGCAAAGCATCTAACTCCTGTTACTTTAGAGCTCGGGGGAAAATGTCCTGCAATTTTTGATTACTCCTCTGTCCATTCCAATATGAAGGTTGTTTAATTTAAACGTAACGTCGTTAGCAGATCAAAGTTCATTTTGTAATTGTTTCTCACCTTGAATTCATAGGTAGCGGCCAAGAGAATCGTTGGAGGAAAATGGGGGCTGTGCGCCGGGCAGGCGTGCATAGGGATAGATTATGTGCTTGTGGAGGATAAGTTTGCTTCAGAATTGGTAAAAACAAGTTCACTCCAACAACTTTATTCTTGTTTGCTGCAGGCCTACTGATTTTCTAGCTGATCTTTGTGATCTTCCTCTTTCAGATCGAGTCATTAAAGCGAATACTCAAGAAGTTTTACGGTGAAAACTCGAAAAACTCGACGAGCATAGCCCGAATTGTTAATGAGAAAAATGTTGAAAGAATAAGCAATCTTCTCAGAGACCCTAAGGTTGCTGCTTCCATTGTCCATGGTGGCTCTATTGACAAAGAAAAACTGTAAGCCTATCTCATTAGGACCTTTTTTTCTGCTGATCACTGTTCTATTGAATGCTTTGCATTTATCTTGTAGCTTCATTGAGCCAACAATATTGTTGAATCCTCCAATCGATGCTGATATCATGACCGAAGAAATCTTCGGTCCCCTGCTACCGATAATCACAGTAAGAATTAATGTTTAAAACTTTCAATAATTTCACAGAACCAGTTCTCTGATCATCAGTGTTCTTGAAACAGTTGAACAAAATTGAAGAAAGCATTGAGTTCATCAACGCAAGACCAAAACCTCTTGCTCTCTATGCCTTCACGGGAGACGAAACTCTCAAGAAACGGATTTTATCCGAAACATCATCCGGAAGTGTCACATTCAATGATACTGTGATTCAGGTATGGTATTGTTGTTCTACCCACTTACTCACTCAAAGGAAGCTTGCACTAAGCAGAAGAAATGAGATGATGCATTTACTCTTGCAGTTTGTGTGTGATTCGCTACCATTCGGCGGTGTTGGTCAGAGCGGTTTCGGGAGTTATCATGGCAAGTATTCATTTGATACATTCAGCCACGAAAAAGCAGTGATGCAGAGAAGCTTTTTGATAGAACTCGACCCACGATATCCACCATGGAACGATTTCAAGCTCAAGTTCATTAGATTGGCATATCGATTCGACTATTTGGGGCTGGTGCTGCTCTTTTTGGGGTTAAAGAAGTAGGCACATCGATTCGACTATTTGGGGCTGGTGCTGCTCTTTTTGGGGTTAAAGAAGTAGGCACATCGAGACTCAGAGAGCTAACTGATTTTTGAGACAAGTAAACTGATTTCCAAATCCCTATTACATGTATTGCGACTGTTACTTTTGTTAGTAGAACAACGACAGGGTGAAGGATTGAACCTCCGACTTCTAGGAATGAAACGTGCACCAATACCACCATGCTAAGCTCTCACTCTGGCATCTGTATTGCAACTGTTATCTCCTCATATCCTTTGTACCTTATAATGGACAAATAATATTGGTTGGTTTTGCTTTTCAACGGTATGCATATGCTGGGTAAGGTTTATATCCCATTTTAGTTTACATTGATTGATCATTAAATTCTGTATTTTGCTTTTGAAGTCATTTGTAGTAAGTTAGATGTTAGATTTTCAAATGTATTTAGATTCTTGTTAAATGAATCACAGAAAAGTTAATAACAAGATATAAAATAAATTTAACATTTAAGGGCCGAAGTGAAACCTAATCTAAACTTTTATGATTTGTGTCCTTTTTTCAAATGATGAAAATTATCTCCACATTAAATAGAGATCACAAATAGGTAATTGGGTTGGATAGAGATTACATAAATACAAGCTCTATAAATCTTATTGTTCTATTTTCCCCTTTCTCACATTTAAAAAATATTTGAATTTGGTAGTTAAACTTAAGTTAAGTTACAAATTTGGTTCCTATAGTTTTAAAAGTTAGAATTTGATTACTATGATTTGATAAAAACCTCATAAATAGTTTCTATAATTTGATAAATTTTTCATAAATAATCTTATTTGGACTATTATTTTCAACAAATGTCATTGAAGCTTCTAACTCTACAGGCGATTCAATGACTGAAAATAAATGTCACAAATTCTAAATCCGACAGTTTTTAAATGTCATTGAATCCCAGTTTTCTTCTAATGTCATATAGATTAAATTCTAATTATAAATTAGAGGGACTAAATTCTAACTTTTCCAAAACTTTAGGACCAACTATGTAATTTAACTTAAATCTTATAATTTTCATTCCCGTTAATTTCATTAAATTTTGGGTTCCAAAAATGCAAGTAAAGCATCTTGTCTCAATTTAACATGTATCTATTTTGTCAAAATAGCATTGTTGAACGAAAAATGACCTACATTACCTCTCTTAGAGTTGAAGTTTCAAATCTCCATTGTCATACACAAAAGAAAAGAACCTGTAACAATTTTTGAGGTATTCCAGTTTGATGCACAAAATTTATTTAGATTAAAAGGACTATTTATGGATTTTCTTATAAGGATTTTCATATTGCATTTGACAAGAATCTTATGTGATAAACATTGACCACCTTTGTTAAGGTATTAAAGTGTGCCTCTTCGACTAAGAGGTCTGACTTTTTAAAATAGAATTTTTAATTTGTTAATTAAAATTTTGGATTTATTTTTAAACCAAAATATATTTGAGTATTTAAATCTCTTCATCATTATTCTAATTAATTAAAAGAAATATTTAAGGACATCATAGGTTACATCCATTTTCGGGTAAACTGCTCAATTGTCTAACAAATTGTCTTTTTTCTTGAGATTAATTTTATTGTTTTCTTCATTGTATGAAGTAAGTGAGTTAAATAAAGCCACGTATGACATGATACAATTATTGATTAATCAATGAAAGTCAAACAATGTTGCAGTGCAACGATAAGCGTAGGTGGGAGAAGAAAGTATCATGTTTGGCAGCTGAAAATTGAAATATGACAAAAAAAAATGTGGAAAGCAATGGACATTAGGGCGTAAAGGTAACCCTCAAATATTTTCATCTTTCACAACTAGCAAATGAAAGAGATGACATTTATCTTTATTATTTTCAAGGTTATTTTTCTTATTTTGCATGATGTTAGTTTGTTATTCATTTTTGTAATGAGACGCCTACATGTGTCTTCCTTATAGTCTTATTCGTCATTAATGTAATCACTTGAGGAATATTTCAATTCACATATTTTGTTTGTTACATAGTATCAGAGCTATTGAAAGCTTCTTTTCCAAGGTTTCATGGATTCTTGTGAAGGGTCAACGTCCCTCCGGTGGTGACACCATCAACGTGGTTAACTACATTATGGTGATTACTCCTCTACGACCTATCGTTCAAAGACCTCAGCCACCTGTTGCTCCACAACCCCAGAGAAGTACTATACTCAACCAAATCCTAGGATATCACCAACACAACAACAACAACCATATTCCTTCCCCACGAACACTTTTCAAAATCAAAATCCAGCTTATCAACCACCACAACAACAATTTTACGATCCTGGGTACTACCCACATTTTCCTCAGCATTTTAATCCGCGAACTAACTCCCCAAATCTCCTTCAGCACTCGAAACTTCCCCACGATTCTTGGATGCTCAGAATACAATATTGAATCCTCATTTTCTGACATTGGAAAGGTACAATAGCTTTATTATGTGATGGATGTATTCATCCTTTTCCGAGGAGAAATTGGGAGAAATAGTTAACTTAAACTCTACGTCTGAACAATAAAACTACTGCACATACAGTGGGTTTAAACGCTAAACTTTAACGAATTAGAAAATATGTTTTGGTTGGAATTTATGCCGTAAAACCTCGTAATTAATTAGTTATTTTAAATAGTTCTTTATTTTAATTATTAAATATACAATATTAAATCATCCATTACAGTAAAAACTAAGGTTGTTAGATGTAATCTTGAACATCACGCAGTTGACATATAAGTAGATCATGTTCAAGAAATAACCTAAATGGTGTATAGTACATGGATGAGGTTAGGTGTCTTATCCTAGTGACACTATGAATACGACGTATTTTGTAATTGTTACAAATCATCCAAATCATTTGCATAGAGACATATGAGTCGGAGTATCATATACAAAGAGTTTGTATAAGACTAGACCATAAAATAATTAATTTCTTTTTGTAAATCTGTTAATTGAACATATTAATATTTTCACAAGATGATCATTTGTGACTCGATCTTAAAAATATTTGGTTATGATTCAAATGTTTCATTATTTAATATGAATAAGATTCATATTAAGATTATGTAATAAGCTAAAGAAAGCTTAATGTATTCGAATATGATTCAAATAACTATCCATTTAATATGAATGATATTCATATTGAAACTATATGTCAACATTTGAATATGATCAAACAACCATTTATTTAACATGTGATACTAAAGTAAATTACGTTTGAATTAGGTTTTTAACCTAATTACCTTCTATAAAAAGGATAATTATGAGAAGAGAGAAGCCAGCTCTCTCATTTTCTCATAATTTTCACAATACTTACAATGCTCTTTCATTTCCATATGAAAGTTCTCTTCCTTTCTAAAGCTCCCACAAGTCGATTCTTGTCTAGAATCATAATAAGGAAGATCACATGGAAGAGGACGACACCAATACAAAGAGGTTCTTGGAGAAAAGCGTTTCTTTTAAAGTAATATCATGCTTAAATCTAAAAATAGTTAAGCACCATCCATGAATAATATTGAAATCAACCAATCCCTATAACTATGAATATGTTTAGCAACTCATGTTTACAAGACAAGCCCATCGATCCAATTTGTTATCGACAGTACATCATTATCCTCTTCTTGATCCAACTTCAATCAACCTCGCGGTTAAGCTCTGAAAACCTCTCTAAACGATAGTCTCTCGACCTTTATGGAAAGCTCTAACTACTCCACAGTCAAACCCCCTCCAAATGACTGTAAAAAGAACATAAAATAAGGTAAGAATTGACACAACATGGCGCTGAATAGAAAACAACATTCTGGAAAGTATAAGCGTCGTGGCACTGTAGGGCAGTGTTGTGGCGCTACTCTACTTTTGAATCTCTCTGGTTTAGGCGCCAAGCACGGCACCACAATGGGTCGTGCTTGCTGTCCTCCGCACTTTTTGTTGACTTCTTCTTTATCCTAGGCAAAGTTTGGCCTTCCTAAAGGGTATTTTGGTCTTTTTACATTATATTTGGCTTGTTTTAGGTTAAATGCTCGTTTCCTGAAAAATAAACATATAAAGCATCAATGAGTTCAAAAAGGAAATAAAGATTTTTGTATAAACTTTTCTCGGTATGCTTGCTTTAGTAAAAAAATAATTTTCATCTTCTTCTTCCCATGCATGAACTGCTGCCTCCACCGCCGCCCTCGGTTTCCTCTCCCTGTTTCCGTTTTTGTTATCAGTCGCCACTGCCACCATTGCTCTCCCTCTCTCCTTCGAATTGCAGCATCTCACCAGGTCTCACACTCGTCGTCGTCCCCAACCATGTGGAGCTGTCATTGTAGCCTTTGTCCTGCAGATCTGGCGTTCGACGTTTGCGTAGGTCACCTGTCTTCGTCCGTCGGTCGTTAGCACACAAAAGAAGCCCGTCCATCCGTCGTTCTATGCCTAGCCACCCTCGCGCCACTGGTCCCCGTCGTTGGGGGGTGCTGCTATTGCTAGTTTTTGGTAAGATTTTGGCATTTTTGGGGGTTTCTTGTGACTTCAATTTGAGCTTTGGATCCGATTGTTTTTCTTTAGGTTTTAGAGCCTGTGGCAAGCTGCCTAGCCTGGTAAAGTATTGCTTTTGGTGGTTTTGAGACTTTAGGACTTCCTTAGAAGGTCAATTTTAAATTCTTAACTTTGGTTAGGTGGCTTAAAGTTGCATTGATTCGGAAGATTGGAAGTAATTTCAAGTTAAGTCATGCTTTGGGTAATATTATTTGGATTACAATTTGATTCATTTGTGAATTTAAATTAAGTCTGAGTTTTAATCTTGGCTTAAGGTTTATTTTTTAGGTTTTAATTCATGAATTTTATGAAAATTGGCTGCTTGGATAGCTATTTGCACTTAATCCCAAGATAAGTAATCTTACTACTGAAACTGCTCTTGAGCCAGAAAATTTTAGACAACTTGATTGATTTGTTGTTAGGATGAAATTGAGAACCTTGATACAATTAGCATTGTTGTATGACCATGATGTACTAGTGATTGATATTGTTATGTTTAGGGCTTTGAGACATGCACTAAAACTTATGATTGAATCTACTATGAGCATGTTATATCGTAAGATAAAAGTGATGATTTATCCCTCAAACACTACTATGTTACCAGAAGCCTACAAATTTTCTACTATGATATCAAAGGCCTACGGGTTTTCTACTATGTTCTCAGAAATTGATGAGTTTTCCACTATGTTACCGGGTGCCGATGAGTGCCCTACTATGTTTGTGAGTTTTCGAGTCATTAGATGTGTGTTGGGATGGGTTAAATTGCTCACTATATGGCCATCCAAAATTAGTTATTTATGCATGTCCACTTATTAGATATAAATGTTTTATTTGACCGCAGTAGTATTTGTCTACTCACTGAGTATTTGTACTCATTCTTTTCATGTTATGTTCTTTTCAGGTAAGGGAAAGGACACCTCGGTGAGTGACGAAAGAAAACCTTGATTGTGCCTTTGGGACTAGTCAGATGCTTCCGCACAAGATTTCATATTTTCATCTTTAAGAATTTTGGTTATGTCATTTGAATTCATAACTTTACTTTTTCCTCTAAAATTTCTCACTATCAGACGCTTTTGCAAGTTTTCCTATTTTATTACATTGTACAAGGGGTACCCTGATAAAATATTTTTCAATTATTTAGATTTTGCAAAAGATATTTATTTAATGAAACCTCCTTTAATTTTTAGTAAAATTATGAAAAAGAGTCGTTTGAGATGTATGCATGCATATACTAATGGCCTAGTTCAAGTCCTAGGAAGTCACATCGTTACAGTAGGTATCAGAAGCAACAGTTATTGGTTCTGTAGACTAACTTACTATGTAAGTCCATACTTTCCCTATAGCCATTAAGGGGTTTTTTTGGTCATCGCCAGGTATTCCTCTAAGTTTAAGTTTCTAGTAATATATGTATGAAACTTGTTGGATTTACTGCTTAGTTAGACTTGTTGCTCTTATGAATAATTTAATTGCAATTATTTGTGTATGGATATTAGGAAATGGCTCGAGGAGGCAGAAGGGGCAGATGTTGTAGGGGAAGTGGAAAGTAGAGAGAAGGGTTCCAAAACCCTCAACTGCAAGACCCTAAAGCTCAGGACCCTCCGGCCCTAGATCCTTCTACACCACAAGGTTCCCCACAGCCGCAAGACCCATCTAGTTCAAGAGGATCCGTGATTAGGATGAGAAGGCAAAACTACAGCAGTCCTTCTCCGACTCAAGTCTCACCGGTCATTCTGCCCAAGTATGTCGCAATGGCTGCAGCGATAGGAAAGGTTGTCACAACGGTTGTAATGGAAAGAATGAAGGATATGATAGCAAAGCAAATAGCTCAACATATGCAATCACAGCAAGTATCACCTCAGCCAGTCTAAGTGCCTCAGGTTCAGGTTCAGAGTCAGAAGTTGTAGGATCTGTCTTTGAAGGCAAAGCATCTGCGAGATTTCAGAAAGTACAACCCCCTGCACTTTTGATAGGTCACTGAAAGACCCTACTAAAGCAAAACTGTGGTTTTCCTCCATAAAGACGATTTTTAGATATATGAAGTGTCTAGAGAATTAGAAGGTGCAGTTTGTCGTTTTCGTGCTGACAGACAAGCTCAAATTTGGTGGCAAACTACAAAAAGGATGATTGGTGACGTTGCCGAACTAGTGACGTGGCAGCAGTTCAAGGAGCTTTTCTACGAGAAATACTTCTCTGTGAATTTGAGACATCTCAAATAGAAGAAATTTCTGACCTTAGAGTAGGGAAGCATGTCTGTAGAGGAATATGATCAGGAGTTCGAGCAGTTGTCCCATTTTGCCTCTACCATGGTTACTAAAGAGGTAAAGAGAATGATGAGAGTTGTTTAGGGGCTGAGGGATGGGTTGCGAGGTTTAGCACAAGTCTTTAAACTCAGAACCCAAGCAGAAGCCCTCTACATAGCAAGTCAGAAAGATTCTCAGTTAGGGGTCGAGCAGTTAAAGTTGTTAGGAGGGGGACCCTCTTTAGGTCAAAAGAGAAAGGCAAATTAGAGAGCTCAAGAGCCTCAAGAGAAGGGTCAAAATTTAGATAGATCTTGACGACATTAGAGACAGCAGGGTTCTCAGTCCTTAACTGTTAGGGAAGATAGGCTAGTTTGCAACTCATGTAAGAGACGTCATTGAAGGCACTGTTTGGCTGGAAGTGGGGTATGATTTCGCTGCAAACAGCCCAATTCCCTTTTGCAACCTTGGCCTTTTGCTTGCCTTTTTGAGCTGCAACTTAGTTAGTTCTATTACCTCCCTTATTACCCTTCTTCTCTTCCATTTATTTTTGGTAGAGGGAGAAGCAGACTTAGTTCCAAAGGTCGAACCTCTATGGAACTTCTTAGGAACTGGCAACATTTGCTTCCCCTTTTGGTCCTTTGCCTTTATGCATGGACCCATAAGTCTGCAGCTTGTTAAGGAGGATAGTAAGAGAGTAGTTCAGTTTGTTCATAACAACATTGGTCCTAAACTGAAGGAAACTCTTAGATAAAGATTCTAGAATAAACTAACTTGACTGACCTCATCGATAATGACCCATATTCATTTCAACCACATTGAAGAGGACCATCACATTGAGAACATGTTCTCGCACTAATGACCCCTCGTTTATATGTGCATTATAAATGAGTTTTAGAGCATCTTGCTTGATCTGTGAGGACGATTTGTCCAAACATCTCTTACAATGAATCCATTATCTCATGAGTAGGGGCACAGTTTCATGCTTCTTTGCCAAAACTTCAAATGAGCTGGGAAGAATATATGCTCTGGCCTTTTCATTTGTCTTCATCCATTTCTCATATGCATTTTGAACATTTCGTGACGCATTTTGAGCAGGAACTTGAGGACATTCCTCACTGGTGGCAAACTTTAAGTCTTCCACGATGAGTATAGTGTTAATCGTACTTTTCCACAAAGTGTAGTTATAATCACCATTCATTTTATCAGCACTAAGCAAAGTTATAAAAGTGCTTGACATTTTGATGATGCTAATTTATTTCTTATTAGTAATATGCATAATTCATATAACTCAATCAATGTTTAGCAAAATTTTAATATACCCAATTTTTAACATCTAATTTTGCAATGATGCTTCAGTGATTTAGGATAAAAGCCACCGAAGGGTAGTCAGTCACCCCTTCACTGAATTGAGACACTCTCAACCAATTATTACACCAGAATAACTCTTATTCCTATAATAATTAGTCACCATCATTCAATCAAGAAATCACTAACATCCTTAACAATTTCTTGTAAGTGTAACCTTTCATTTTAGATCTTAAAGTTTTTTCCCAATGAGCCAACAGAAGGGAAAAATCGATTAGGGCAAAAACTAAAATGACCCTATCCTTAATAGGAGTTTGAGATAAATTTCATGCAAACACCATCCAAGGGGGACACAAATCGAGATGCCACGAGGTCGAGCATGAAAATTATCTAGCAAACCAATAAAAGAAACTGTAGGATGTGTTAACACATGTCCTTCTCCTACCTTATGATAAACATTATCATGCATCATATTTAATATAAGTGTTATATTATTTGGGTGTATGATATTATTAGTATGAACATGCATTCTATTTAATATAAGTGTTTAAATTCTTAGCAGAAGCGAGTAATCACCTTGTGCCATTAAATTTGTTTTAAAAAACCAAAATTACAAAGAACAAAAATATATGATAAACAACAACCAATTAGTTTATTGTATGTCAACCACATACGTGTTTAAGTTGGCATAAAATAAGTACGAAATCTTAGTTTATTGGATTTGAGTTAATGCATAGCATAGATAAAATAACTTCTTATTTATTCAATAAATAAAATGTATATACAATTTACTAAACTACAAAACCTAAGAGATTTAGGACACACCAGTCCCAACAATCTCCCACTTGTCCTAAAGCTAGTGGGTGTACAATATATCAACTAGGGCATAACTCTATACACATCTCCCACCTTGCCCTATACTAGATCTTACATGTCTCGTAGACCTAGACTTTCCAAGTGATCTTCAAACACTTTAGCAATGAGAGCCTTTATAAATAGAACAACAACATTGTGCTCCAAAGCAATCTGCGTGACGATCACGTCTCCTCGTTGCACAATCTCTCATATCAAATGATACTTGCGCTCCATATGTTTTTATGTTTTTAGCTTCTAGGTTCCTTGGAATTTGCCACAACACCACTATTATCACAATAAAGTGTGATGGGCATTGACATGTTTGGAACAACTTCCAGGTCTGTCAAAAACTTCCTAAGCCAGACAGCCTCTTTAGCAGCTTCACAAGCAGATACATACTCTGCCTCCATGGCAGATACATACTTGCTTTGTGCTTCACCAAACTACAACCTCTTCATTAAGAGTAAACACTGATCCTTATGTGAATTTTCTAGAATCCTTATCTGTTTGAAAATCAGAGTCTGTATATCTTGTAAGGATCAAATCATTAACCCCATACACAAGCATGTAATTTCTCGTTCTCCGAAGATACTTGACAATGGTTTTAACTACAGTCCAATAATCAAATTCTAGATTTGACTGATATCTATTGACAATCCCAACTGCATAGCAAATGTCATGCCTTGTACACAACATGACATACATAAGGCTACCAACAGCAAATGCATAGAGAATCTGTCTCATTTCCTTAACTTCTTGAGAGGTCTTAAGACACTGTTCCTTAGACAATAATTATATGCCGAAAAGGCAATAAACCTCTCTTGAAATTATGCATCGAATACCTGACAAGCATCTTGTAAGCACTGACTTGTAAAACCAAGTGTTAGGGAGAGCAATGCGATTGAGGTTATGCATTACTAGAAGAAGAATAGCTGAGAAGTAGCCAAGAAGTAGAGCAAAATTTTAATTAGGTGGTGGCCAAGACCATGCGTTGGTGGATGTAGAGGAAAGTTGAGTTAATTGAGAAACCATGCGCTGTTGATTGAATCTCGAAGGGTTGTGAGATGAAGTAATCGTCACATCGAAGGATAAGTAATCATTGCCGGGGAAAGAAATATGCTTGAACCATGTGTTGAAGTCACCATGCGTCGAAAACAGCCATGCGTTGAAGTTACCATGTGTCGAAGATAGCCATGCGCTGAAGTCACATTGCGTCCAAGACAGAACGGTCTTGACGCGATGAAACTAGTGATGTGAATGAATATGCTGTATGCGTCGGAGGTAGGAGGCACCGAGAACACTATGCGTTGAGAATGGTTATTGCTGAAGACACTGGAGGAGAACATAGACATGAGTGCCTTGCGTCGAAGGAAAGACCAGTGCCAACCTACGGTGAGGGGTAAGTCGGCATTATCATCTTGGTACTTGTGAGGGATAAGTCGGCACTATATATATAGGTGAATTTAATTATTTTCAGACATTTCAAGAACTTAAGTCAGTTCCATCTTTCAAAGAAACCACCAGAGAAGGAAGAGGAAGGTGTTCTTATAGTTTTTGAGCGAAATTCTACCTGTTTTGGTGCTTAAAACCGAGTTGGAACAGAGGATTGATCGTAGACGCACAGACTGAACAATGGTTGATGTTTGGAGTAGAACAACTCAAGGAAGCCGAGTTTGGGGCTGAAATTTTGAGGTTAGTAAGTTAACATAATTCCTAAGAAGTCTTATGAAGGATGGTTGAGCTGAAACCGAAGTTTATCACATGAATCTTTAGGTAAACACAGCAACTACAGAACTGCTATGCAATCCAGAGCAACACGGAGTAATTTTGGCATAACTGGAGAACGAAAAAGAGTTGAGCCTTGAAATTTTGAGGTAAGCTGTGGGACTTAATTCTTTACAAGTTTGTAGAAGAGAAGAAGTCTTAATATAGGCTGGAAATGCATTTTTAGCAGGGATTAAGTAGAGACAGCAAAGCTGTAACAGTCAGCTTTGTTAAGAAGAAGATAAAACTCAAATGTTGGTATATAGCAAGAGTGAGCTGCAGGCAAAGTGTTCTTTGGATTGAAGTCTAACATAAGGGTAAGCAACAACTAGTAGTAATAGCCTTAGTGTTTAAGGCTTGAGAATGAACTAATGGAAGTTTGACCGCATGATAAACTATAGGCATTGTGCATATGTTGAGTTATTGTATATATTAAAGTGAATGGAAAAGAAGTATAACAAGGGAAAATATTTGTTTCAGGCCAAGAGGAGATAGGAAAGGCTTATAATCCATTCAAGACCTAGAAAGAATTGTGAGTGACACTTCTTTTACTTTTAAATGATTTTGTTGCACATGATAGTTCGGTTTTCCAATGAAATGTGATTTTGTGATTAAATGCTTTATGAGGCATATGTTATGTTCTTAAAGCTATTGAAAAGCATGTTTAAGAGATGTTATTGATATAATAATTGCCCTGTATTCTTATGAACGATTTGTATACGAACGGTTTGTATGAAATGTTGTTTCTAAAAAGGAAAATGTTTTAGAGGAGGCTCAATGCTAATAAGGCATGTGAGTTTCCCCGGGACCCAGAACTTGGGCAACCCGCCTATAAAATGTTTTAGAGGAGGCTCAATGCTAATAAAGAATGTGAGTTTCCCCAGGACCCAAAATTTGGGCAACCCGCCTATAAAATGTTTTAGAGGAGGCTCGATGCTAGCAAGGCATGTGAGTTTCCCCGGGACCCAGTACTCAAGGACATGAGAAGGTACTTGGGCAACCCGCCATATTCCTATGTGCACATAGAGGTTATATGCTGGTGCGTTGAGTCTTGCTCCGCATCGAGCCTTATATGTTTTCGACGTTGGGGTGTTGAGTTTACTCCACTTCAACTAAGGGAAAAATATGGTATCTAAACTGTTTCCTTATGATTTATTTAAAAATCATGTATGAATTGATAAGGGCAATTAAGTTTGTTTTAACTATGGTATTTGAAGTGATTACATGTTTTATGTTTGATGTTGAGCGTAGTTTTACTACTGATGATTTCCGAACTAAAATGGTTTGTAAAAATTGTCACTCATTGGGCCTTTAGCTCATGTTTTCAATGTTTTTTTTCCCCTCCAGGTAGCAAGGACGTTTCTGGTGCTTTGCCTACTCCCACTCGCCCTGCTTAAGCTTCGAGACTTTGATAATTCGACTTGTTGAAGTGTCAGTTGTATGTTAAACCTTAATTAGGTGGCATGTAGATATGTATGTACAATTACTATGGGTTGTGTAAGGACATGTAAAAGAATTGAGAAAATTTCGTTTTGGCTTATATATACTTTTCCATATGTGATGTTTAATATGTTTTAGAATGTGGAGATTACATGGTGCACAGTTCAGAATGTGTGTGAAAGAACGGATGGTATGTGTCACAAGAGGGGTGATGTATACTGTCCTCACATCTCCTTTCAGGGTATGTAGGTAAACATGGGAGGGGATGTGACACATCTTGTCAGTATACGATGCCTGAGACAAGATTAACGTTTTCTTCTTACGATCTCTTATGATTTGGATCCTTAGAACAAACTTTGCCTCACCCAAATCTTTCATTTTGAATTTGGCAGCTAGCTGTTTCTTTACATTTGTCAATAAACCTACATCATTCCCAATGTGTAGGATATCATCCACATACAACACTAAGAAAGCTACTAAACTATTGATGATTTTCTTATAAACACAAAGTACATCAAGATTTTGGTCAAAGCCATAAGACTTGATTGCTGTATCAAATCTTATATTCCAAGATCACATATGCTTGTTTCAATCCATAAATTGACTGATTAAGCTTGCAAACCATTTGCTCTTGACCTTGTTGAATGAATCCTTATAGTTGTTTCATGTAAATGGTCTCTTCAAGATTACAATTCAAAAAGGCAATCTTGACGTCCATTTGCCATATTTCATAGTCATAATATGTGGCAATAGACAAGAGAATCCGAATAGACTTAATCATGGCAACATGTGAGAAATTTTCTTTATAGTCCACTCCCTCAACCTAGGTATAACCCTTTGCCAGAAGCTAGCCTTAAAAGTTTGCACCTTTCCATCTACACCTCTTTTCCTCTGGTAGATCCATTTACAAGTTGATCTACAAGCTCCCAAATTGAATTAAAGTAGATAGACTCCATTTCAAGATCAATAACTTAAACACATTCATCTTTATCCACATAATTCATTGCCTGATTATAGGTTAATGGATCCTCAACTTCATCATCTGGTATGATGTCTTGAGTTTTAGTTAAATCGAAATATCGAGTAGGTTGGTTTACAACCCTCCCACTATGATGAGGCTCCCTCAACTCTTAAGGAGGATGTGTACAATTTGATGAAGCCTCATCAACAACTCTTGTTGATGTACCAACTTCTTCAATAACTCTTGTTGATGTTTTAGTAGTTTCATTGGAAAGTTCTTTTAACGTTACTTTATTGTGCGGTATATGCTCTCTTATGTGATCTTATTAAAAAAATGTAGCATTTGTCGATACAAATACTTTATTCAGTTTTGAATCAAAGAAAAGACCACCCCTCGTTTCCTTGGGATAACCTACAAATAGGCATTCTCTTGAACAAGGTTCCAATTTCTTAGGATTTGTCTCAAGCGCATGTGCTGGACAATCCCAAATTCTAAACTGTCATAAACTACATTTACGACCTCTCTATAATTCTAAAGGAGTTTCATAAACACTTTTGGATGGAACATTATTCAAAATGTATAATGCAATCATTACTACATAACCCCAAAACGAGTCTGGTAATTGAGCATAACTCATCATAGACTAAACCATGTCTAACAAGGTTCCGTTTCTCCTTTCTGATACATCATTTTGCTGAGATGTACTAGGTGCTAAGAGTTGGGATGAAATTCCATGTTCTATCATATAGTTCTAGTAATTTAAATCCATATACTCTCCATCTTGATCAGATCGAAATGTTTTAATGGTCTTTCCTAACAAGTTTTCAACTTTAACCTTATACTCTTTGAAATTTTCAAGATCTTTACACTTGTGTTGCACTACGTAAAGATATCCATATCTTAAATAAATCTCTAAAAGAAATGAAATATTCATACCCTCCTCTTACCTTAACATTCATAGGACCACAAAGGTCTAAATGTACAAATTCTTAGGGTTTTTGGCTCTATAACAGTACTGGTTTTGAACTGAAGGAAACTCTTAAGTAAAGATTCCATAATAAAACTAATTTGATTGGCCTCATCGATAATGGCCCACATTCATTTTAGCCACATTGAAGTGGACTATCATATTGAGAGCATGTTCTCACACTAATGACCCCTCCTTCATACGTGCATTATAAATGAATTTCAGAGCATCATGCTTGATCTGTGAAGACGGTTGTTCAAACACTCTTGCAATGAATCCATGATCTCACGAGCAATGACCATAGTTTCATGCTTCTTTGCCAAAACTTCAGATAACTTGGCAAGAATATATGCTCTGGCCTTTTCATTTGTCTTCATCCATTTTTCATATGCATCAAGAACATTTCGTGACGCATTTTGAGCAAGAACTTGAGGACATTCCTCAGTAATGGAAAACTTTAGGTCCTCCACGATGAGTAGAGTGTTAATCATATTTTTCCACGAAGTGTAGTTATCACCATTCATTTTATCGGCACTAAGCAAAGTTATAAGAGCGTTTGACATTTGATGATGCTAAAACATACAATTTATTTCTTCTTAGTAACATGCATAACTCATATAACTCAATCAATGTTTAGCAAAATTTTAATGTATCCAATTTTTAACATCTAATTTTGCAATGATGCTTTAGTGATTTAGGATAAAAGCCATCGAAGAGCAGTCAGTCACCCCTTCACTGAATTGAGACACTCTAAACTAATTATTATACTAGAATAACTCTTGTTCCTATAATAATTAGTCACCATCGTTCGTTCAATAAATCATTAACACCGTTAACAATTTCTTATAAGTGTAACCTTTCGTTTTAGATCCTAGAGTTCCGTCCCAATGAGCTAACCATAGGGAAAAACCGATTGGGGCAAACATTAAAGCGACCCAATCCTTAACAAGAGTTTGAGATAAATTTCATGCAAACACCATTCGAAGGGGGACACAAATTGAGGTGCCACAAGATCGAGCATGAAAATTATCTAGCAAACCAATGAAGGAGACCGTAGGATAGGTTGACACACGGTTCTTCTCCCACCTTAGGATACATTATTATGCATCATATTTAATGAAAGTGTTATATTATTTGGATGTATGATTTTGTAGTGTTAACATGCATTCTATTTATTATAAGTTGTTCGAATTCCCAGCGGAAGCGAGTAATCACCTTGTGCCATTAAATTTGTTTAGAAAACCAAAATTACAGAAAACAAAAATACATGAGAAACAACGACCAATTAACATGCTTTAGAGAAGAGTCAAGGATTATGAGTTTTTTCAATCTATAAAGACGTTATTCGATGTGGAAATCTCCTTTTTCCCAGTCACAATTTGGTGAGAAAACTCCAATGAAAATACAAGAACTCTTCTTGTCTTGGGAACACACCACAATAGCAACCTTGCTATTCTCTGGGTAGAATCAAACAAGGAGTTTTGCAGGCTCTCTGTTCTTTTGACAAGGGAGTTATTTTGGGAGGAAAGGAGAATTGGAGAGGGAGAGTTCTTAGGAAAATACAGAACACGTTTGTAACTCTTCTCCCCTCTCCCATTTTCTTCTTACGTGAAAAAATGGGGGAGAAGGAATAACCAAAATAACACCCCACTACGTGGGAGTTATTCGATAATATAATATTAATTATAATAATAATCGAAATATAAATGAATCCAACAACTAGTTTTAGTCTTTCTGTTAAAAACAAAATGTAACTAATTTGTATGAACTCTAAATACAAATCAGATCTGGAAAATAAATTTTTACACACTGATACACAACCTGTAAAGAAAGAACCAAATAAACTCATTTGCGATATTCTTTTCCTCCGTGGATGTAAGTCATCAGTTTAGCCCAACAAATTGGTATTAGAGCTTCAAGAAAATCAAGAAAGCAGTTCTTGGAGGTTCAAGAATAAAAAAATCTGAGTAAAAATGGCGGTAGTAAGGTTTGAAATAGAAAAGTTTGATGGAAAGGGTGATTTTGGCTTGTGGAAAGCGAGAATCAAAGCCATTCTTGGACAATAGAAGGCTCACAAGGCCCTTTTGGACCCATCAACTCTCCCACAAACATTGACTGCACAAGAAAAGGAAGACATGGAGCTGATAGCCTATGGGACTCTAATTTTCATACAGCTCACAAGATATGGACAAAATTGGAAAGTTTCTTTGCCACAAAAAACCTCCCAAATAAGATGTTTCTGAGAGAGAAGTTCTTCACATTCAAGATGGATTCGACTAGAACACTCATTGAAAATTTAGATGAGTTTAAGGAGATAGTAACTAAATTCAAGAGTCATGGTGAGAAGCTAGGGGATGACAATGAAGCCTATGTGCTATTAAACTCACTTCCAGAGGCATACAAAGAGGTAAAGAATTCTTTAAAGTACGACAGAGAGTCAATTACTATTGATGCAATAATTTCAGCTCTTAAAATCAAAGAATTGGAGCTTCATGCTACCAAGAAAGAGCAGCCTAGTGCAGAAAGGCTATTTGTTAAGAGCAAAGGCAAACCAAATCAGTCTAAGGGTGGTAAACAGCAATCTAATGAGGAGCATAAGCCTAAGACAAAGCTAAGATGCAACTATTGCAAGAAGAAGGGCCACCTTATGAGAGATTGCTACAGCTTGAAGAGGAAGAATCAAGAAAAAGAGAAAGATGCTAAGGGGAAACAACCTGAAGCTCCTATAGTGGAAGGCTCTTATTTCTACTCCGATGCACTAGCTTCCACAAGAGACAAGACGAACCAAGTCCTCTTGGAAAGCATGATTGGGTCTTAGATTTAGGATGTACTTACCACATGACACCCTTTAAGTCATGGTTCAACACCTATAAAGAAGCTGATGTAGAACTAGTCTACATGGGCAACAATGAATCATGTAAAATCCAAGGAATTGGGTCAATCTCATTACGATTGAAGGATGGTACAGTAAAGTTGCTTAGAAATGTCAAACATGTACCTATGCTAAAGAGGAATTTGATTTCCTTAGGTATGTTAGACTCCATGAGGTGTGAAAGACTTGAGGTGATAACAGACTCAAAGATTGTGCTAATTAGGGAGAAAGTAAATGACTTGTATGTGGTCAGAGATGTGGAAATGCTAAATGGGGCTTACACTATAACAGAAACTGTCCTAACAGAGGGAGATTTATGACACAAGAAGTTGTCTCATATCAACTCAAAGGGATTACAAACACTCTCTAAACAAGGTATCCTACCACAAAGAATCAATGAACAACTATCCTTCTGTGAACACTGTGTGATTGGCAAGTCTACAAGGCACAGTTTTACAAAGGTTCAGCGCGCTACTAAAGGAATACTAGACTATGTCCATTTAGACCTATGGGGTCGAGCATCAATTCCTAGCCTTAGTGGTTCAAGGTACTTATTATATTTCACTGATGACTACTCAAGGAAAAGTTGGGTTTATTTTCTAAAAAGTAAAGACTAAGTATTTAAGAAGTTCAAAGAGTGGAAGATTCTAATTAAAAGGCAAATTAATAGAAACCTAAAGTACCTAAGAACAGATAATGTCCTAGAATTTTGTAATGTGGAGTTTAATAAACATTGTAGTGAGAATGGCCTAACTAGGCATAGGATTGTGAGATATACCCCACAGCAAAATGGAGTGGCTGAGAGACTTAATAGAACTATCATTGAAAGGGTGAGATGTTTACTATCTGATGCTATCCTAAGTGAGAAATTTTGGACTGAAGTTGCTGCATACACTATGTACACCTTATATAGGTGCCCATATACCTCCCTAGACTTCTTAACACTTGAAGAAAAGTGGACTAATCATCCTCCTAACCTAGATAACCTAAAGGTCTTTAGTTGTGTTGGGTTTGTGCACCAAACTTCAAGGAAGTTGAAGGCTAGGGTATGTTTCTAGGCTTCACTAAAGGGGTAAAAGGATACAAGATGCGGCACCCTACGAAAAGAAAGTTCATTATAAGTAGAGATGTGACATTTAGAGAGGAAGAGATGTATATGCAAAAGGAGGGAACCTTAGATGCTACTAAAGAGATCACCACTACTCAAATTGAGGTGGAAAAGCCTAAAGCACCAGCTATAGATCCTATTCTACAAGCTGAAGAAGAAGAGGTTGAGGAGGAAACTGAAGAACAAACTAATGCAAGCACTCAACCTGATTTAAGTCAGTACTCATTAGCAAGTGATAGACAAAGAAGAACTATAGTACCTCTTGCTAGATATACTGAAATGAACTATATGAACCTAGTGCTCAATGCTATAGTGGCTCATACAAACCAAAAACCAACTACTTTTGATGAGGCCATAAATGGGTCTACGGAGTTGGATTGAAGCTATGAATGAAGAAATGCATTCAATAATGTGAATGACACTTGGTCTCTAGCTCCTCCATTTAAAGGGTGCGAGCCAATTGCAGCCAAGTGGATCTATAAGTTGAAAGAAGGCTTAAACAATAAAAAATCGAGGTATAAAGCTCAGTTGGTAGCTAAAGGCTTCACTCAAAGGCAAGGGATAGACTACTCAGAGATATTTTCTCATGTAGTCAAGCAAACTTCTATTAGACTTCTCCTATCTATGGTTGCTGAAGATAGTTTGGAGTTATATCAGCTAGATGTAAAGACAACATTTTTACATGGACATCTAGAAGAGACAATTTACATGGTGCAACCTAAAGGATATGAAATAAAAGGGAAGGAAGGCCTCTATTGTTCTCTAAATAAGTTAATCTATGGACTTAATTAGTCCCCAAGGTGCTGGTATAAGAGATAAAATGACTATATTTCCAGTATTGGATTTCAAAGAAGTACTCATGACATATGTGTGTACCTAAACACTACATCCTACAAAGATAAAGTGTTTCTACTCATATATGTTGATGATATGTTACTAGCAGATAAATCCAAGCAAGACTTAGCTCATGTCAAAAATCTCCTAAAGAGAGAGTTTGACATGAAGGACATGGGAGAGGCAAGCAAAATCCTAGGGATTGAGATCCTAAGAGATAGAGATAGCTCCTCCCTAAGCATAAATCAACTAAGTTATTGTGAGAAAGTCCTAAGAGGTTCAATCTGAGCAATGCCAAACCAGTTACCCTTCCTATTGCTCAACATTTCAAGCTATCCTTAACTAATTCTCCTAAAGTTTCTGACCTAGAACACCTAAATCAAATGTCCATAGTACCTTATAGCCAAGCTGTTGGTAGCCTAATGTATCTCATGATATCAACTAGACCAGACCTTTCATACTTAGCTAGCCGAGTAAGTAGGTATATGTCTAACCCTGGGAAAAGACACTGGGAAGCTACTAAATGGATCCTAAGGTATCTAATATGGTCCAAGGAGGCTAAACTAATTTACTAGAAAGCACATAATTCTGAAATTTAGTTATATGGTTCTGTAGATGTAGATTATGCAGGTGATTTGGACAAAAGAAGATCATTAACGGGTTATATATTCTTATATGGTCCCAATCTAATCAGTTGGAAAGCATCATTACCACCCATAGTAGCTTTATCGACAACAGAGGCTGAGTACATAGCATTAATAGAGGCAATTAAAGAAGGTCTACGGTTAAAAGGATTATTGAAAGACTTTAACATACAACAAAACACAGTGAAGATATTTTGTGACAATCAAAGCACCAAACATCTTTCAAAGAATCCTCAATATCATACAAGAACAAAGCACATTGACATAAAGTACCATTTCGTAAGAGATAAACTAGAAGAAGGAGAGGTAGAAGTGCTGAAAGTTCATACCTCAGAAAATGCTGCCGACATGCTTACTAAACTAGTGTCGAAGCTGAAGTTGCTCAAGTGTCTAGAGTTGATCAACTTCGACCTGCCAGAGAAAGGGTAACCAAAGTCAGATCTAGAGGAAAAGAAGCTTGCATGTATCGGATTCGAGGTGGAGAATTGAAAGATAAGTGAATCCAACAATTAGTTTTAGTCTTTCTATTAAAAACAAAATGTAACTGATTTGTATGAACTATTAATACAAATCAGATCTGGAAAATAAATTTTTACACACTGATACACAAGCTGTAAACAAAGAACCAAATAAACTCATCTACAATCTTCTTTTCCTCCGTAGATGTAGGCATCATATTGGCTGAACCACGTAAAATACTTGTGTCCATCTTCTTCTTCCTTCTCTTACTTTACTTAGTACATGCATTGATTTCCCTCACAAAAAGCAAACCGATCAGCATTAGAAAAACAGAAGGAAGAACTGAGTTAGAAAGTAATTGGAACAAAGAAAGAGAGAGGGATTGAAACTATTGATTGAGAAAGCAAAGCAGAAGTGCAATCACAAAATTAATTCTTTGATAAACCAGCTGCACACACATCCTTCACAATCAGTGTACGTGGCTAACTCTCCTCTTTTCTTTCTACCAAATTCAAAATTTAGAATTCTTCTTTCGAGATTTTCTTTTAATTTGGGTCGTAAGTCGTCAATTTAGCCCAACAATAATAATAATATAATGTTAAATTAATTAAATATATATTAAATCATATTTAATATATATAATTAAATAAAATTAATTAATTAACATTTATTTAATTAATAAATTAAATCTCATATTTAATTTAAATTTGAATCATATTCAAATAATTGTCTCTCACATAATCTATATTTTATTTTCTTGATATTCATGTTCTAGTTATGCGTCATTTTTACCTTATTTTAGCATGACAGTAGTAGTATTAAGAAGACAAGCAATACAAAGAGGCATTACTTCGGTTGTTTTATTTATTTTAGACATGAACAATTTTCTCTTTCTTACATATTAGTTTGGTTTACACAAGGCCAACTATAAGCACACATAAGTAGGAGCGGATTGAAAAATGGAATTTCACTTGCAGCCTACAGCTACAAAGTCAGGAATGACAATGAAAGCAATGGACCAATTAGCAATATTTATAGAAGTCTTACTCTCACGATAGATAGGCGTAAGATTTGGCAAGTCTCCCTCTTTTGTAAGCTCCAATCGTTTCCCATTTAAAAGCACCGTAGAGCTTCTAACTAAACCATGTTCTGGGGTCAAATGGTATTCTTCTCTTTGTGCTGTCGGATTTGAATCTTTGACTTTTGGATCAAGCTTTAAATTGGAGCCTTTTGATCTTTTGAGATTGCTATTATGCAAACTCAAGTTCATGTGGCTTTCAACTTTGATGGTAAACTCAATTGTATTGCTCAAATTGATGAGAAGCAAGGTTACGCCAGACTACAAGAACATCATATAATCAATTCAAATGATCAATTTTAATGCACATATTTATTTTATTTTTCTACTTTTAAAAGGGGATTCTTACTCCTCCTCTTGAACAATGAGCATATGTGCAAAGATAAGAAGAGACATTATTATCCACTTTAAGAACACTTGGACCCATAAGTCGGTGGAAGAGAAGCGCACTAACAAAACAAAAATATACCAAGTGAACAAAGATTTTTTTTATTTTTTTTAATATCCGTGAGTGTCGAGATCATCTTGCACACACATTTGACTTTTATAAATTTAATAATCTTACCCATAGTAATCTGGTGTAGGAACTAAAGTTTTAGCTTTGAGGACACTGTAATATCCACCAATCAAAGTTTGCCTACAATATACTTTGGTATTGTACAAAGAGGCCATCCCAAGTTGATCAAGGTACCTATTATTCAATTCATATATTCATATATGTATATATAAATAAAATGGATGGGGGAAAAAACTAAAGAAATAAAATGTAAAACATAAAAAATATTTTACCAAAAACTATTGATAAATGCATCAGAAATGTGAGGACTGCCACCTTGATAGGCTCCACCAGCTTCTCCAACCCAAGCAGAAGCCCAAGGAGAATGCTTTTCAATTATGTTCTCAAGTTGTTTAAATGTGTTTGATACTTGACTTAGGTATGTTGGATTAACAAACCTATAAATCAATTTGGGGTCATCACCTAGTTAAATCATAAGAGCTAATTAATTAATTAATTAATTAGTTCATTATAATAATATTTACATTAAATGGTAGAGAAAAATATCAATTAAAAAGAAATTTATAAGCTAACCTGCACCCATGTTATAGATATGATGAGTGAGAGCATTGACAATGTTTGATCCAGTTTTAGTAACAAGTTCACTGTACCATTTATCATCAAAGAAAGCACCAGGTGCCACAATCAGAGGTTTTTGTTGGGAATTATTATACAAACGATCTACGATTTTTCGAAGCTTCATTAGGTCTTTTGCATATTGTGAAGCAGTAATACTTGCACCAATACTGTTAGGTCCAGCCAATTCATTTCCTACATATTGCAATAATCACATATGCTTCTTCCATCACCATCAAATATATAGAGATGACCATCTATTTCATGAGCAAGAGGATCATTTTTGTTGTGCTAATAAAATTTAAATATGTTATTTAGTTTTTAGTTTTTTAAAATTAAGTCTAAAAGCATAATTTTCACTCTAAATTTTTTTGCTTTCTTATCCACTTTTTGCCAATATCCGTTGAAGTGAAGCTAAGTTATGAAAGCTACAAAAAGTAGTTTTTAAAAAGTCATTCTCCAACTCACCCACCCACGCCCACTGATTATCCAAAGTTATATTTATATTCGACTCAACCAAGAGAATTGACATTTATTCCTATTATTTAACATACCAAACTCCCATGAATTGATTTGATAATTTTTGTCCACTGTGTATTGAATGAGAGCCTCAGCATTAGTGAAGTTCCAATCTCCTTCCCACTGAATTCCTTTTGTGTTGTGCTTACCCAAGAGAGCATTTAACCCAAAAGTTACAATGGCTCTGTTATATTTATAAATATATAAGAAAAAAATGGAGAGATGAAAGAAAGAAAAGCAAGAAAAGATGTAAAAAGTAAAGATTAAGGTAACATATACCCTGTATTGTTGAAGAAGTTGTTCAAATCATCCCACCTTTCCATGTACAAACATCCTTCTGAAAAGTCAAATAGTAAATCCTTGTCTGCTTGAAATGGTTGACAATGGCCCTTGAAACCTTCTCCAACATCATAAATCAACCTATCTTGCAAGGTTCCTCCTACTCTAATTCTTAATGGTCTGAAACCTAATATCATACAAACCATTAATGTATCAATATAACCAAGGAGGATTGATTAGTTTTAAAAGGACCCAAACCTTGGACAGCTTTGTTAAGGATAGGAAGAGACAAATCCTAATAATTAAACAAAACAAAAAGATTAATAAAATACTATGAATAATTGCTTTCTTAATCTAATTCCTTTTAATATCAAGGATTATTATTCTCACCACATTCAGCATTGATGCATGACCATCCCAAGCACAAAGGTTGGGTTGACTACACTCATCATGAGGCCAAATGTCCATAGTGAAACAAATGAAATTCTCATCAGTTTCTGCTATTTTTCTGGTTCCATCAACCACAATTTTCCCTATTGTAGCTTTATGACCCAAAGTGGTTGGGATGAAAGCAACAATGAAAATCAAAAAGAATATTTGGTATTCCATTATTAATTTCAAAAGTCCTGTCATAACAAACTTACCATAATCCATCAGTTAACAGAGACAAAATGAATTCACAACTTATTTTGATTGAAATGTAGTAATGATAATATTACTTTTATAAATAATATGTCGACCTAGGAGTGTCCTTAAACTTGTTAAAATAACAGAAGAAAAAAAGGATCTCCAAAGCCTTAAAAGGAAGATCCACACCCTCAAAATTATACAGAGAGAAAGAAAAGAGTGGTTGAAAACATATTGCAGTAGAAGAGAGTTTATATAGTGGTGGAGATTAATTCATTAGCAGTTTTGCATTATAACTTATCTTCTTTAAGGCAACCATTAAAATTATTGAATGCAACTCTCTTCATTAATGATTTTCAATTTATTCGTCAAGGAAAAAAAAACTGCAAAATTAAACTTCAAACTGCAAATTTATGAAGTGTTAAGTGTGCATTAAATTAATAACAAAAGCCTTGAGTTTCGTTTAGTCATGTTAGTTCTTCATGTGTTGATTTTCATTGTAAATAATTAATTGTGTAAGTTGAATGCTCAACAAATGACATATTTTGTAAATATAGTAAAAGTAAATATTTTAATATTCGCTCATATTTTATAAATGAAAAGGTAAATTAAAATGCATAAAGTGGCAAGAGACATAATGCATATGGTTCATCATCTATTGCTTTGGATGGGTCTGTCAAATTATATCATCAAACTTAGGTCCATTATATCCAAGCCCATTGTATTATTATTTGTATAATAGGTTTCCTAAGGCTAGTCCAGCCCAAAATCATCTTTTAGATGCACTTTTTTATTATTTTTTATTTTTTTATTTTTCATAACTCTTTGTTTTAAATGACAAATCTACTAAAAGTATTTTTAAATGTAGTAAAATGACATTATCTATCAATGATAGATAGTGATAGACACTAATAGACATTTATCACTATTGATCATCTATGATAGTAATTTATTAGTATCTCACTAATATTTTGCTATATTTATAAATAAGTTGGCTCATTTTGCAATATTTTAAAACAACTTTAACTTTGTTGGCTATAATATTATGAATAACTTTTATTATGACATGCTAATTTTGCAGTGGATAATTCGTGGTGTGACCTTAGTTCCAAAAATAATTTGTCAAGTGGGCATAGAGGACATTTTGTTGGATGGAGTAAGCGAGAAATACTTCTCATTTACTACAATTAATTGATGATAGACATGTTTAAAAGTAATTTTAAAACGGTAAATTTTTTTTTACATTTATAATACTCCAAATATACATTTAATTATTCAAAACTAATTTCATGTTTAGTTTCATTTTTAAATTTAATTTTTATACAATAAAAATTGATTTTGAATGATTAAAGACACATTCAATAGTGATTTTAAACATGACAAAAAGTGGTTTTAACTTTGTTGTTGGATTTCTATTTTTGATTTAGATTGAGTTTCTTAGCTTGTTGTACAAAAATAGATATGATAATTTCCGTACAAAGATGCGTTGAGAATTACTCAAGTAAGATCATGATTAAGCAAGTTTTCCTATAAAAGCCCAAGCATAAGCTCTTATAGGTTTCCTGGTGAGTCTAGGGTCAACGCAGGGATTTGTACTAGGCGTTGAGAATAGATGCATAACTATGCGGTGAACTATACATGTAATATGTGCATGAGTTGGTTGTATGTGTCTAAAACTATACATAAAGAATGAATAAAATTTCCTACAACTAACAATGAGATGGACGTGGCGATGGTTAGTCAAATGTCGTTTAGTGTCAGATAGCATGCGTTGAGAATGAATGGAACCATGCGATAAAAGTAGAGTTAACGCATGAGCTAGTTATTACTTAAGCCTATCTAAGTATAAGTACATACCTACACACTGAGTTTAAGAATCCATCTCTCGATGTTTCGACGCCACATTAATCTTATCTCTAAGACGCATAGTAAGTTTGCATTAGCAAAAGATGAACTATATCTCTGCACCTCATCTAATCTTAATAAATGTTAAAGATTAACCATCTACTCTCTCAAGCTAGACAGTCGTGCTTACTACATTTGTTTGTCAGACAAAACTATGCAAGTTAATGATATGCATTAATCAGGATGTAACATACTTCATATTGCTTAAGAAAAACTAACTCTAATATATAACTCATTTAGCATTCAAACAACATGGTGTGAGATATTTAATATGGAGATAGATGGAAGATAATCGTCAATCAAACTCATATTAAGAAAATAAACCATTTTCTCAAATGTCATTAACAAAACATAAGTAAAAAGGAGGGAAATGGAGATAAAACATAAATGGAAGACGTCAAGCCGCCACTGGCAACGTCTTGCTTCATGGAGGCTTGAGATGGTTGCTATCTGACACATAAAGTTCATAGGGTAAAGGTTCTCACTCACTAGGAGACGATTCTGAAAGTTTTCAAAATCCTTCTCTCAGAAGAGCTTGAAATGGAGGCTGGTTATGGTGAATGAGGACTTGTGCAAAGCTTTTGCCTCTTGCCCTCGTTTCTCTCTCTCTTTTTCTCCTCTCTTCCCTTTCGATTGGAGAAACTTGGGGCTATTTATAGGCGTTAAAAAGTTGAAACTCATGATGACCTGACACCTTTGCATTAAATTCCCTGCCCCGCTGCGTAGTCTTTTCACATTGTCGGCCCATTGGTTCTGCCATGATCTGATAACGTGTTATCCTTTTGCATAATGACATGACAGCTTTTGCCCAGGCATCTGTATCTACTTTTTCTCAACGCATAGTCTCGACGCATGGGTTTCCATTTGTTCTCGCAGCAGTTTCGTCTCTAGTACTTGAGTTATTTGTGCTTCTTTTCATCTTAATCCTACGTTAAGAACAGAAAAACTCATAATTTTTCAAGTATTTTCTTTTGTAAATAGTGTCAACGCATGGTGATACATTTTACATAATTCAACTACCAAAATCATGCGTTTAGCTCTAAAGTTACTCTAATTAATTCAAATAGTGACTATAATAACTTGTATTTCTACAAGTTACCAAACTTTTTCAAAATCACTACCAAACATGTCTTAAAATTCTTTGGGAGTCATCTTCTATAAACAATAAGAGTTGTTTGTGTCACTAATTTGAGTTCTGAAGTCTAAAGTTAATATGTTTGTAGAGTTAAAAATCTATGTTTGGGGTGTATAGTTGTTTAGTCTGAAGTTAGGAAGTTTGTGTTTTAGGTGCAAAGTTGAGTTATTAAGTCAAGAATAGATAGGACAATTTTTTGTAATTTAATTTTTTGGTGGTTATTTTTGTGTGCTTAACTTTTTGTTGAGCCATCCACACATAGTTTTCTCGAATTTTAAACATTCAATAGAGATGTCAACTTAGAACATTCATATATATTTTACAATTTTTTACATGAAACCATTGTACTTGAGGTAGACAAAATATTCTTGTTTCATACAAACAATAAAATTACAATATACCTTCAAATTAGTGGAATGTATGAGTATAATATGCACGAAAAAAAGTAGGTCATCAAGGAGTTTAGGGCTTTTTATGGTATATTATGTCAAATTGTAGGTTAAGATTTTCTATGCATGCATATCGGTGTTGGAATATGATTAATGTTCCACATTGACTTGATAAACAGATGATCAAATGATCATAGATATGTAAGGGAGGACAACTATCACCAATGGTATTGAGGCCCTTTAGGTAAAACATGCCCGAAGTGGACAATATCATATAACTATGGAGATAATATGGAGGCTTGTTGTTCCTAACATGTGATATCAAAGCGACATCAAGCCATGACTTAGCCATGTTGGTAGAATGCTCGAGTGTCAACAAAAAAGTTGAAAGTTTTAGAAGATGTAGTCATAGTGGTAGCCATACTTAATGGCCACCAGAGGGGTGGTCACTAGAGATAATTATCGAAGGTGGTCTTCCCTAAAGGTGATTGTTGGAGGTGGTTATCAAAGCATGTTACTGAAGTGAGTCGACAGTAGTCGTCGATGGTGGTTGTGTTGTCGAAGTTGGCATCAAAGGTAGTCATGAAAGCATGTCATCAGGGTTGGTCATCAGCGGTGGTTGGCAAGTGGAGTCATTGGGGACACTGGAGGGGTGGAGAGAGAAATAGAAGAAGACAGAGTTCTTTGATAAATGTGCAAACTTCAATAATAGAGAAAACTCAAGAAATTAGTGTAGTTAGAGTTATATTACACCAACTTGTGAAGTTCGTGGGCTAAACATTGAGTTGAGTTTTTAACTCAACCAAACTCAACCCATGTCAATGCCCCTACACTCTCTAAAAGATTTGTTGTTGTTTAGGTTTTGCCATAATCGACTATCTGTCTTTGTTTTTGGTAATAGTTCATTTCTCATGACTCTACTGGTCATATATCATATGCTTTTGTTTTTGGTAATAGTTCATTTCTCATGACTCTATTGGTCATATATCATATGCTTATACACCTATGGAATTTATTTCATTTCCAATTTTGAATTGTATTGATCTTTAGGGTTAAATTTTGAAGGTTGTGTCAATTAAAACTTTGAACTAGCAATTGTATCGATTTAAACAATTCTTTAGATTTCTTCGAAAACCATTGTGTGAGACTTATAGTTGTATAAATTAAACTCTAAGTTGTCATAAGTTAACCAATTTAGACATTTTATTAAGTTTGCCTTTAAAAACCATCCATGCATGGAAACTTTTACACATGTGTAACCTTTTTCAAATATTAAACTAACAAAAAAAAAATTAGAATAAATACTTAGAATATTTTCAAAAGGAATACTAACTAATTATACATATTTTTTTGTTTGTAAAATTGTAACGGCCTAGACCCTTACTACCTAGCTCATCACTACAACATGCATGAACATGTACGTAAATACGATGGAAACAAGTAGACACGACATCATCCATTGTAAACAAATAAAATTTTTATGATAAAATGGCCAAATTATCCAGAGTTTATTTAGTCAACGTAGGAAAAGGAAAAATACTTTAGCGGGGTACCCCTTTTTTTTTTTATTGGGCTAAATCTCAAGAACAGAATCGATGTAACCAAGACATTAAACAATAATTTCATGAATGCAGGTACAACTACCCTAGACTAAGGTGCGGAAGCAGTATGACGGTCCCATGGTATGTTCACGGATTTCCTCGGCCATGCGCCGGGCCAACCTGCTCCTTACTTGGAAGGAAAACATAGAAAAAGGGTGAGTAAAATATACTCAGTAAGAAACCCACTACTGGGCCTAGCTGTTACCCTGTTTGTTGTGTGCGCCCACGTACCCGGCATAAGCATAAGCATAGGCATAAGCATAGGAAGCGTCCCGAGGGTACGCATTAACTAACATCATAACATGAACATAGGTGGTGATCTCGAGGGACACCCTTCGTAGCATAGTACCGTGAGGGTATGGGCACAACAACAAGGCAATCTATGACGTGTCATGGCATAATTAATTTATAGTTGAGATTTCAGAGTCACAACACATAGGCATGAGAAATGACCTACAATACAACTATTTGACATGCCTGAATAATTATAGCAACAATCATTCGAAACATGGGATCATAGCGACATTCAAAACCAACAATGCCATTAGACAGTATACATCACTAAAACCCGGTAGTAAGTCCCTTACCTGCGAGAACGAAAAGGATCGACACTGAGCGTTACTGAGCAATACGAGCGTTACGAGCGATACTGAGCGTGTCCGCGAGACAGCGACTTCCTTACAATGCGGCACGCGCTACGTAGGCTGTGACAATGCGTCGCGGGGAGGGCAGGCGACGTAGCGGTGCAGGCTGACGATGCGTCACGAAAAGGACGGGCGACGCGAACTGATGATGCGTCGAGGGTTAATGATGCGGCAACGCGGACTGACAATGCATCGAGGCTAACAATGTGGCAATGCGGACTGATGACGGCCAAGACGCTGCGACGCGGCAACTATGACGATTCCACAACGCTGAGTACTGCGACTAAGGCCACACCATGAGGGCTGGAGCGCTGCTACTGAGTGACGGGGACAAGCGAGAATATGGCCGACGAAGGGTGACTCCAGAGAGGAAAACTAGACTGCCTCCTTTTTCTTGCTGCCTCCCCTTCCTTCTTGCCTCCCCTTCCTTCTCCTCTTCTAAAACACCCCCCCTACGTTCAAAATTCAACCGGGGATCTCACCCCCAACTGAAAACGGCGCAGCCTCCTGCTGACTATCAACTCCCTTCACGCTTCCCCCGCTGTAAAACTATTATTAACGATAATTAAGAATTATTATTTTATTTATTTTATTTTATTTTATTATTTTTTTTAATTTAAAGGGAGGAAATGATTTACCGAAATTAGGGCCGTTACATATTTTTTAATTTAATTTTCAAAAGGAATACTAACTAATTATACATATTTTTTTGTTTGTAAAATATTACAAATTTAACTGAAAAATTATATTGCATGATGTTTATTAAACAAAACGTTAAAAAAATAGTAATAAAAATGGACACACTTGCAAAAATTTAATTAAGATTTAAATTTATATAGACTCAAAGTTTAGAATCACACATTAATATCTCTCCACTAATCTTTAAACCAAAAGTGACAAACAAAAAGCTCTACATTCTAGAAGACAAAAAATAAAATGAATGGTTGTTTAAAAAAGAAAAAAGAAAAATAGGTTAGGTTCATCTCTCTTTCTTTCTCTCCTACTCTCTCTCTCTCTCTCCCTCTTTTCGACAGGTAATTCTCTCTCTCTCTCTCTCATGTCACGTGCTCTCATAAATAATCTTTCTCTAATTCGGAATTAAATATTACAATGAATTTGGAATTATAAATCATGCAATACGTCAGCATGTAATGTAATACATTTAATAATTAAGAAAGAATTAAGAAGTAAATGTATTGAATAATGTAGAGCTTGAATAGTACAGTTATCTTTGAAGTTAGAGCTGGAAATTGGTCACAACCACACCTAGATTAAGGACCAAATCAAGGCGTAATTCAAGGCTAAAAAGGATTAAATACGATTCCTAAAAGGTTAAAAACAAATATATCTATTAACATTGCTATCCTTTAATATAAAAAAGAAGAATGAAAACCTTTTTTCTTGATTTTCTCATTGGATTATTGGAATAGAACAAGCTTCAGGATGGGAAGATTTTGAGACATTTATTTCTCATTTTCGATATTACAATTTACAATGCACAATGCACACTTTCCACGAAAAAAAGAAAGGTAAGTATTGGAAAGTATAATTAATAGCAACTTTAAATGTTGTAGTTTTAATAAAATGTTAACTTGTAAGTCTTAGACTTTCAATTTTCATTTTGGATTGAGTTTTGTAGATTGATTAAAAATCACATTTTTAAATTTACATCTCATTTGAAATTGTTATGGAAAGATGCAAGAGTAACTTTCGCTAATTGAAGTGTTTGATAAAAATAAAGGCTTTTTTTAAATATAGTAAAAAAAATTAAAATATTTATAAATATAACAAAATTTTATTATCTATTTGCGATAGATCGCGATAGATTACTACTTGTGTCACGATAGATACAAATAGTAGTCTATCGTGGTCTATCAGAGATAGACTATGTATTTCGCTATTAGTTGTAAATATTTTTAGCAGTTTTGTCATTTAAAATACTTTTCCTAAATATAATTGTATATTACTTTTTTTTGAAAAATACTTAATTTTCATTTACTTCCATGAGCAAAAGCAAGTAATTAGCCATTTTTTTTCTATTTTATGTTATAAATTAGGGCTCTTTTTATATATTTTCGATAGTTTAATTAATTTTTTTTATCAATAAAGTATTATTTTTTAGTACAATAGAGATAGGAGATTCGAACCATAAATTATTTGGTCGCTAACACATTTGTATGTCAGTTGAGTTATGCTCAATTTAGCAATAAAGTATGGTTTTTGGAGTATGGTGATTGTCTAATTGCACCCCTAAAATTACTAAAATGAGCCTTCAAAAGTTTGATCCCTCGTCCACAATTATCTTGTACTAAAAATATAAACTAATTGTTAAATTATATCATAAACTTTCAAGAGTAAAAATTAAACTTCAAAAACTCTCACAAAAAACGAAAATTGAATAAGTTTACTCAACTTCTCTCTCATATTTCCATTTTTTAATTAATTACTATCAATTTTATATTCTTGTTTAAAATTAGGAAGAAAAAAGTTAGTTAAATTTATAAATTATGACCTTTTTGAATGTATATTTATATAGACATGAAAAAAGAGAAACAAGAGGGAAATGTGTATGTGTGACAAAAACAACATAAGCAAATTTGTCTTGTAGAAGAAATAGGAATCTAGATGATGACAACTTCTTCACATTTTCCCATTTCAAAGCATAAAATGGCCCTATCAATGTTTCAATTTGTAGATATGAAAAAATGAAGTGGACACACACCACTATTTCTCACAAACCCACATAACACACTATTGTGGTCATTTCTGTCTGTTGGAACCTATAATTGTACCAAAATTACTAATTCCCTTTATCTTAATCTATATATATATTATCTTCTTTCTAACACTTTCAAAGTTATTTTATTATTGAGCTTTATTTTCACTAAGTAAATATATATATAGTACATTTTCTATGTATGATATGATGTAGAGTACCTATTGCATGATTGAACATAGAGAAGGTACAAAAGAATATCAAATGTTTATATATGTCACTAATTAAAGAAAGGAATTTCAATTAAGCAATTATGTTAATTAAAGGAGAAAATACAACTTGGATCTATTCATTATTCTTTTAGAAAAGGGAAATGTACAATCTAAAAATTCTTAATCATTTGAATACTTGCAAAGTATGTTACTGCAGTTGTGTATCTTCTTTTTTTCCCCGAGATCTCAAGTTAGACAAAGGTAAATCTGTTTATTTTTAATAAATTATAGGGTGTGCTTTATCAAAAGAATAAAACTTGTCGTCCTCATGATCTATTTTCTTTTTCTATTGCCTTAAATTATTTACTATTATATATAATAAATGAGTTGATTTTATTAATATTTTTCATCTATTTAAAATAAGGTTTAAATGTTATTTTGATTTTTATATTTTATAAATATTTATTCTCATCATTGTACTTTTAAAAAGTTGTCATTTTGGTTCTTTATACTAGTCATGATGCTTTAAAAAGTGATCATTTTGGTTTTTTCATTTTCAAATCATAATAAACCAAAGTTGAAAACATAACAATAAAAATGAAGCTTTTGAAATATAGAGTGAAAAAATAAATTAAAACCAAGAGTCCTAAAAAATAAATTGCATTAGAAGTTTAAACAAACTATTGCTTACTGGAGAGGCAAAGACTGTTTTGTGTTAGATAATATATATTAAGAAAAAGAATATTTTAAAGCTTGTATCGCGATTGCCCGTTAGCTTTTACCATTAGGACAACGATATAGCAGCCATTTTTATACGATAAACAAACAAATTCCAATAATAGCTCAGTGGTAAGAATGAAATCAAAAATTTGGGAGAGGTAACATATATTGTGATTTTGATTAAAAGTCTCTTTCATTATTATGATCGTCTATTTTTGAAGTCTCCAAACTATTAGCTTTGATACAATGATATAGTAATTAATTGAAAATTTGTTTGTACCTTTTGTACATATGTTTGAAAAATATATCAATTCTAAGTTTTTTTTTTCTTTTTTTTTTTACCTTTACTTAATAAAATTAAATAAGGAAGATTATGAAAATAAAGACATGTGGATGTAGTCATGTCAGTCTAATCGATAAGTAATAACTGTAAAGATTAAGTTAAAGTTTTTGCATACGAAAATGTAGCACGCAAGTTATAAAAGACAATAATAAAGTATGAAGTTTGTGTACACTCTTGTATCTATGTTGCTCCCATTTGGAGATAGTTTGCTCTTCATATTAATAGATTGAAGTTGCGTTTAAATGACATAGTATGCTAGGAACTCATGATTTAATATCATAATAAGACCGAATAACAAAATGGAAAATGAAGGATATACATCTAATAGCTCTCAACATAAACATCTTTTACAGGTGTAAAGAGTTACCTTAAAGTTCAAGTATTGAGTATTTCGAGGGTAATCTGATTATATTGGCAGGTTTTGATCCATACAATAAAGATAAAAGATCCTGATATAAGATTACAAAGGAAGGAAATTATTTTTTTTTAATTTTAACTTTTTTATTATCTTTATAAATAATGACCAAACATTAAAACATTTAGCAAAAGAAAAGACTTCTTTTTGAGAAAAACAAAAGCAACCCCCCCACTATGAACACTCTCAAACATAATTAGCTTTTTCTTTTTATAATTTAAAAAAAAAAAAAAAAAAAAACAAAGCCCTAGGAAAGTAGGGAAACCAATAAAAAGAGTTAATATTTATTGAGGGATTTGGTTAATTGAAATGAGTGCTTTTGAAATCAAAGGGGAATCTCTGATTTGGCAGGTTAATTAAAATAATTAAAAGATATGATCAATCATAATTGTAACCAATAGCTTTATAGCAACTTGTGAAGTTGGAAGATGGGGAAACAATGCCTGCCTTTGTCGGTATAAACATGACACCCATTAGTTTATAATCTTTCAATTAAGAAAACCTAAATTAATTATCTCTCTTCTTTATTTTTTATTTTTAAAGTCAATGCTATATATATATATATATATTGTAACAAATTAATTAATTGTGTTAATTATTTTTATAACAAAAGCTTGCAAAGGAGGGAATCTCATTCATGCGCCCAATCACCTTTTCTTTTCTTTCTTTTTTTACATTTTAATAATGTCATTGTTAATTGGGACTAATTACTTAATTAATATAATGCCTTTCCTCTTTCTCTATCTTTGGTGCTACCTCATTGGTCTTATCCTTTTGTTACCCCATGATGGAGGAGAGTTAACCATATTCATTGGTTAACTTTGAATTATGAAAGCCTTTAACATGGTTATTGTTCCGCTAAAGGTCCAACTTTGCTGAAGTTAATTAAACTATAGTTAAAGAAGTCAACCCTATTGTCATTTTAACTACTTAACTTTGTAATATATACTAATGAAACATGACATTGTTTTACGGTTTGATTAACACCCAACTTGAAGATAACAATATTAACATGGATATATGTTAATCTTTTTTCGAGATAAATAAACGTAGATCATACGAAGTAAGAAGGAATATATTGTTGTTATTGACCAAAATATCAATAATAAGGTTGGGTAATGATACAAGAGAAAGACAATTTTTTTAGAAAATCAACAAACAATGGTAAATTCAATATTTTTCAATATTTTGTTAATATCATATACGTTGATGGTTGACTGTCATAATATTCAAAATATTATATCGATATTTTGTTGATATATGTGATATTTTGTAGTTTTTTTCTCTCTTATACTACGAACTCATGATTTCTTCTCCTTTAAGAAGTTTGTCGAACATAAGTTGTTGGGTTAGACCAAGATTGTAATGTCACAAATTAACCCATACATAAATTATACTTTTTAAAAATTGCCTCAGCCTCTTCTTCATTATATTTCTTATACATTTATCAATAGCATATTAATAATTTTTGTTGACACTCAGATCTCGTTCATATTACGCTTTGTTGCAGGTCTCTAGTGGGTTTGACCTCCAACCCGCTTCTCTCTAGTCTGGTCTCAAGATATATCGAGTTAACTTGTGCAAGAGATTTTCACATTGATGTGGTGTCGAGTCTACTGCACTCAAATACTTAAGTTAATAGAAAAAATGACTAATTCAACTTAGTACAAAAGAAGTAAGGTCGGATCTCTCCTTTGGCGAAATTACTTACCCTCCCCTTTAGGATGGTCGAATAGGGCTATTTATAAGCCCTTTCTCTGACACGTGCCTGTGGTTAAGTATAACGTCGGTAGTGTCAGGGACGTTTCTAGTACTCGAGATTATAGGGTGTCAGGTTGAGTTCAGCTGAATAATTTTCTAATTTGGTATATATTCATCGACTCGACTGATTGTCTTAAATCCTGAAATATTGACATTTTCCTTTCGGGACACATGTTCCTCTTTGCCTCTTTTCGATATCCTATGAGCTTAGGCTCGCCCATAGACCTTACGTTGGCAACTCTCAACAATTTTCTTCAACCAAAAAGACATCTTATATGATTGTTAAGTGATGTATTTATCTGTACCAATATCTTTATTAATTAATCAATTAATTATTTTTTCATTTCTTGACGTACACACTATCTTAGTATTATTTTCTTATGTTAATGTACATGTTAATATATATACTTTGAATAATAAATAATTTTATAAATAATATTTTAATAAAATTAAACACTTTTTATGATATAAGATTTCTTTTCCAGAATCTCCATCAATATATCTGTGAATTTGACTTATTGATATTTGATACTTGATACAAACTAGTGACATAAATTATCAACTTAAAAAGAGGTGAAATAATAAATTGAATCCCATTTTTGAAAACAACTATGGAATATATAGTACCTATTTTGGGGTTTAAAAGAAAAAAAAAATAGAAAGTTAATGGACAAAGGAGCGAAACTAGAAAGTGAATGCTTCATTTTTAATGGGGAAACAGCTCCTCTCAACTTTGAAAGGATGCCTCCTCTCCCACACCAACTTTTTCTTCAAATATTATAAATAAATAAATAAAAACTTAAGTTCATCTCAATCTGTACTCATGCATTTTTGAAATAAACTGTCTAATCATAGATGGTTATGTAAGAATTTTTTTAAAAAAAAATAATATCCCTTTTAATATGTTATTTTTTTATAATTAAAGGATACAAAGATAAATATAGACGGAACTACATCCAAATATTACTCATTATAAACGTGAGTGTAACATATAAATGTATGGACAAAGAGTACCATTGCTTTTTGACCTCCCCTACCATTCAAATGTTATCCATCATGTTGCCATTGGAAGAAAAAGAAAACGACCGTTAATAATTGGGTTTTAGAAATTTAGCAATTTTATATGTTTAATAAAAGAAAACTATTTGAAGGTTTGAAATTTTCAAAACCGACGATAGATATTTTGAACCAGACTCTACCATTTATTTTTATTTTGATAATATATTATTATTATTATTATTAGTATTAGTATTATTAGTATTTTGCCAGTTAAACCTGTAGAGTTGAAGGACTAAAATATTTAATCTCTTGGTCGAAAGCTTGTATTCAAACTAGTTGAGATATGTTCAAATCAATGTCTAGACTCTACATCATATATATATATATACACATACATACAAACAAGACAGTATCCAATAATTATAAGGTTTTGACAAAATATTAGAAAAGTAGTAATTTCATATTGAAAAAGTTCAAAAAAGTGATGAGCTCCAAAAATTATAAAATGAGCCTAGAACTTTGGTTTCAAATTGTCTTGGTTAGAAACATTTTATATTTAGGTGTACAAACTCCTTTTTTTTTTTTTTTTTATTTTTTTTGCTTTTTGTACTCTTTAGTCTAAGAGCAGAGAAAATAGTGTAAATGGTACAGAAATTTTAAAATGGTACTTTTTTAGTTTTTTTTATTTTTTTTGCTTTTTGTACTCTTTAGTCTAAGAGCAGAGAAAATAGTGTAAATGGTACAGAAATTTTAAAATGGTACTTTTTTAGTTTTTTTTATTTTTTTTGCTTTTTGTACTCTTTAGTCTAAGAGCAGAGAAAATAGTGTAAATGGTACAGAAATTTTAAAATGGTACTTTTTTAGTTTTTTTTATTTTTTTTGCTTTTTGTACTCTTTAGTCTAAGAGCAGAGAAAATAGTGTAAATGGTACAGAAATTTTAAAATGGTACTTTTTTAGTTTTTTTTATTTTTTTTGCTTTTTGTACTCTTTAGTCTAAGAGCAGAGAAAATAGTGTAAATGGTACAGAAATTTTAAAATGGTACTTTTTTAGTTTTTTTTATTTTTTTTGCTTTTTGTACTCTTTAGTCTAAGAGCAGAGAAAATAGTGTAAATGGTACAAAAATTTTAAAATGGTACTGTTGTAGTTGAAATTATGGAAGATTTATATATAATTGTAATAATTTTTTATAAAGTAGAATTCTTTTTAGTGGGTTGTAGTTTTTTCTCTTTAATTTCTCTATTGGGTTTTGCTTATTTTGGATTAGAAAATGTGGGTTGTTGCCAACAACATAATAGTAGAGAAATAGATGAGAGATAAATGGGAAAAATAGAAGTTGGTAGAGAGAGAGTGGAAGAGAAAGCAACAGATGAGCATGACATAATTCAAAATTTATATAATGTATGTCATATAATAAAGTAAGGGGAAAAAATAATAGTATAGTAAGATAAGTTGTTAATTGACATTGACGTGACAAATAGGAGAGATGTAGCCTAGAAGCACTATGGTGGGTTTACTGTTTATGGCGGCTGCCGTTGATACACATTAGACAAAGGAGATGAGAAACGATGGAACGCAACTGCCTTAACAATCCCCAAATCAATCTAGGGTGATTATGTGTCTAAGTAATCTTGAAAGTCAAAACTAAAAGTTGTTGTTACTTGTTAGGTGGGATTAATGTACCCAGTTATATAGAGATGAAAAAAAGATTGAGAGGAAGATACATCTATATTGCTCTCTTTTGTTGATCATGTCTTCTATTTGGACAAATGACTTGCTATATCTATGTGTTTATTAACACTCAATTGAGATATTAACAAAAGTTGTCATCTTTTGAGAGGGTGGTTTTTTTGAAGGTACACTTTAACATAATGACTATGTGTTGCAAACCACGTCTCAAAACAACGTGTCGATAAAAGAATTGTAACTAAAATAAGAGGTCAATTTAAGGTTGTCTTTAGTTGATCTCCTAAATAAACATAAATGTAAATGGTATGTTTAGTTCTTAAATATTGAGATAGTTGTATCTAATAGGACATTAAACATTGAAATTATATCTAACAAATCTGATCCCTTAAATTTTTAGTTGGTGTTTGAGGCTCCAATTATTATAATAGTTGGTATTTCTAATTATTATAACCTACAATTAACTATAATATAACAATTTTAAATCTCTCTTTATTACGGTGTTTATTATTTATTACTTATTCTCTTTTTTTCTTTTTTGTTACCGTGTTTACTATTTTCTATCAAAACCAAAATAATCAATACTTTAAACATAAGCTATTATAATTCAGATTGAAATAGTTTACATCCTAAATACTGACTGTTATAGCCTACAAATTTAATAACCATTGACTATAATAACTAATCTAACATTTTAAAAGTGTATTTAGACAAATTAAACGTGCATTTTAAAATTAAAAACTTTGGAGACCAACCCCATAATTTAACCTAATGAAAGAAATGGGAGGAGGGCGATGATGGTGATGGATATGGAATGGAGTGGTCCAAAAGAATTGGTGAGCATTGGGGGAGTGACACGAGTGCATTACATTGTATAGTATATTTGTGTTTGTAATAAATATATTATTATAAAGAAAATATTTATTTATAGTCAGAGGCCCCTTTGGCCTTTAGTTTGAGTTTTGCTCCCCATGTGCTCTTCCTTTTACGTGGAAGTTGTCTCTATCCCACAGCCTTTTTGCCCTTTCCCTTCTCTCTCTCTTTCTAATCAAAGTCACCTCTCATTTTCTCTCTCAAGCCACCATTGGAATGCTTTGTCACATTCTCCAAACATAATTATTTGACTCTTCTTTCTTTTAATCTCTTTCAAATTCTTCGTTTTGGCTACACCTACTTAGGTAAAAGCTAATTCACCAAATGATAATATAAAAATGATTCAATTAATTATTTTTGTTGTTGTTTACCTGCATTTCGTATTGTAATGATTTGTGAGACCCACCTTGAAATTTGTAATCAAATTTTGTAATCCAATTAAGGAACGAAGGGTCGTCTCAATATGATTCTTGTTGAAAGTTCTTTGAGACTCATTACATTTACTGTTATTATTATCGTTATCATTACAAATATTGCTACTGTAACAGTATGAAAATTATGAATTTGTTATATTTATTATTACATTTACCTTTACCGTTACCACTATCATCACTGTTAGGGTCAAGTAGTAACGGTAACAATAACGGTAATAGTAAAACGTGACAGATTCATAATTCTAGGTAAAGACGATCAAAAACAATCCAATTATATTTCCTATTTAGGCATACTATGATTCTTCCATCAACGAAATCTCATTCCAATTATGCCAATTTTCATTACTGTTTGGTAAACATGGCATTAAATAAATGTAATGTTATTTTGGTAATTTATGATTCATTTCATCCACCACACCATACACATACTTTGAAAGAATGATTCCAAAATATAGGCCTAACGACTATTTTTCTTTTTCCTTACAGAATAAATCAATTTAACTAACTTTTACATGATATAAAAGAGCCCAAAATATCAAAAGAGAGATAGAGAGAAATTGTATCACACTTATCTTCAACTAATCTTCAAGAACATTGTCCTTCCTGTGGATGGAGGTTGAAATTAGTCGAACCACGTAAGAGTTGTCTCCTTCTTCTTCGTCTTATCTTTTTTAATTTTTTGTGTGTTGATTGATCATCAGAGAGAAAAAGAGAGAGAGATTTTTTTCTGTGTGTTTTCACAAAGAAAGAAAACTGAAAGAGGAAAAAAGTTACCTCATTTTGCACCTCTCTTCACGTCGAGCCGATCACCCACCACGTGGCCTCTTCTCCTCCACATCTGTCACCAACCTTTTGTGATAAAAGTTGGAATTCGGTTTCATCTTGGGCTTGCAAGTCTTTCACCGATCACCTAAAACAATTAGGCCCATACCTCACAAACAAATCAAGCCAAAAAAATTGGTATCAGAGCAAGATCATTAAGAAAAGAATTCTTTGAGCATCAAGATTCAAAAACTAGGTGGGAAATGTCAACATTAAGATTCGAAATTGAAAATTTTGATGGAAATGGTGATTTTGGTCTTTGGAATGCCAAAATCAGAGTTATTCTTAGTCATCAGAAGGCTTATAAGGCTCTTGTAGATCCATCAACTCTACCAAACACAGTCACAATTCAAGAAAAAGAAGATATGGAGTTGACAGTCTACAATACATTAGTGTTAATCTTAAGTGACATTGTACTAAGGCAAGTTATAGATTAAGAGGCCGCTTATAAAATTTGGACTAAATTGGAAAGTCTTTTTGCAACCAAAGATCTTCCAAATAAAATATTTTTTAAAGAAAAAATTTTGACCTCTAAAATGGATACTGCTAAGACTCTCACAAAACTTGGATGAATTAAAAAAGATAGTGTCAGAATTCAAAAATCTTGGAGATAAATTGGGTGATGAAAATGAAGCCTATGTTCTACTAAACTCACTATTGGATACCTACAAGGATGTGAAGAATGCTTTGACATTATCATTTTAGCATTATTAAGAACAAAAGATCTAGAGCTTAAGTCACCAATAGAGAACAACCAAGCGCAGAAGGGTTGTTTCTAAAATGTAAGAATAAGCTAAACAGTCCAAAGGAGGAAAGCAACAAACAAATAAGGAGCACAAACCTAAAACTAAACTGAAGTGCAACTACCGCAAAAGGAAAGGTCATTTAATGAGATATTGTTTCATTCTAAAGAGGAAAAATCAAGAGAAGGAGAAAGACTCCAAGAATAAACAGCTTGAAGCCTCTATTGTAAAAGGCTCATACATCTACTCTAATGCCTTAGCTACAACTCAAGACAAAGCGAATCAGGTAAGTCCTCTAAGGAAGCATGATTGGGTACTAGTACTTCAAATGTACCTATCATATGACCTATTTTAGACCTTGGTTCAACACTTATAAAGAAATAGATGGAGAGTTAGTGTACATGGAGAACAATGAAGCCTGTAAGATCAAGGGAATTGGATCGGTCTCACTAAAGCTAATAGATGGGGCAGTGAAGCTTCTAAGGAATGGGAGGCATGTACCTTTGCTAAAAAGGAATTTCTTTGGGCATGTTGGACTCCATTGGGTGTGAACACAAGGGAAAAGGAAGGACCTTAGAGGTGATCAAGGACTATAAAGTAGTCATGGTTGGGGAAAAAGTGAATGATCTATTTGTAGTAAGGGGAGTAAAGATGGTAAATGGAGCATATAGTGTAGATAAGACAACCTTGACAGAAGCTGACCTATGTCATAAAAGGCTTTCACATATCAGTCTTAAACGTATGCAAGCTCTATCTAGGTAAGAAGTTTTACCCAAAGGCATCAGTGAACATCTTTCCTTTTGTGAACATTGTGTAATTGGTAAAGCCACAAGACATAACTTCACCAAAGTTCAGCACACCACCAAGGACATCCTAGACTACATACATTCAGATATATAGGGCCCTGCCTCAACTCTAGGCCTTAGTGGCTCAAGGTACTTTCTATCTTTAACCGATGACTACTTAAGGAAAAGTTGGATATACTTCCTAAAAACTAAGGATCGAGTTTAAAGAAGAGAAAGCCTTAGTAGAAAAACAAACCACTAGGAAGGTTGAATAGCTTAGAATTGATAATGGATTAGAGTTATGTGGTGAGGATTTTAACAAGTTTTGTAGAGATAATGGAATAACTAGGCATAGAATAGTGAGTTATACTCACCAACAGAATGTAGTGGCTGAGAGGCTGAATAGAACCATTATGGAAAGAGTAAGGTGTTTGTTGTCAAATGCAATCCTAGGTGAAAGCTATTGGGCTAAAGCAGTTGCCTATACAATTTACACCTTAAATAGGTGTCCACACACTTCCCTAAAATTACTAACCCCTAAAGAGAAATGAACTAAGCATCCATCTAACTTAGATAACCTAAGAGTCTTCGACTATGTTGTCTATGTGCATCAGAATTAGGGAAAACTTAAAGTTAGGGCAGCAAAATGTAAGTTTATTGGCTTCTTAGAAGGTGTGAAAGACTTTAAGATGTGGCATTCCATTGAAAGGAAATTCATAGTGAGTAGAGATATCACATTCAGAGAAAGTGAAATGGTTATGCACAAGGAAAATAAGTCAGAAGACAAGATTGAGACTTCTAATTCTAAAATTGAGGTGGAGAAATTAATTGTCCCACCAACTGAATCTAACACCCACAATGAGTTAGAGGATGAGGAAGAAACAATAGTGGAACAATCTGAAACTACAGATGCACAACTTAATTTGAGTTAGTATTCACTTGCTAGAGATAAACAAAGGAGAATTTTACCTCCGACCAGGTATGCTGACACAAACTACATGAACCTTGTGTTAAGTGGCACCATGGCTCCTAGTAATCAAGAACCTACTACTTTTGAGGAGGCAGTAAGCGATTGAGATGCAATTCAGTGGATTTAGGCTATGAATGAGGAAATACATTCACTAAATGTGAATGAGACCTAGTCCTTGGCAGCCCTGCCTAAAGGATGCAAACCAATTGCATCAAAGTGGATTTACAAACTTAAGGAAGGAATCACTAAAGACCAGCAACCTAAGTATAAGGCAAGACTAGTAGCTAAGGGTTTCACTCAAAGACATGGCATAGATTACTCTGAGATCTTCTCTCCTGTTGTGAAACAAAGCTCAATCAAACTACTCCTATCCCTGGTAGCTGAGAATAACTTAGAGCTGGATCAGCTAGATGTGAAAATAGCTTTTCTACATGGCTACCTAGATGAGACCGTCTAAATGGAACAACCTAAGGGATATGAGGTAAAGGGAAAGGAAAACATATATGGTTTGCTTAACAAGTCTATATATGGGCTTAAGCAATCTTCTAGGTGCTGGTACAGGAGGTTTAATGAGTACTTAGCAAGTATAGGATTCCAAAGAAGCTCATATGATATGTGTGTCTATGTGAACCAATCTACCTATAAGGATAAAGTTTACCTTCTACTGTATGTATATGACATGCTACTGGTAGGAAGCTCTAAGAAAGATCTTCTTCATGCCAAAACCCTCCTAAACAAAGAATTTGACATGAAAGACCTAGGGGAGTCCAGGAAGATTCTAGGTATCAACATTAACAGGAATAGGGATTAGTTGTACCTCAGCATAAGCCAAGCTTCCTACTGTGAGAAACTAATCAAAAAGTTCAATTTAAGTGAAGCAAAACCTGTTACTATTCCTATTACTCAACATTTTAAACTCTCATTAGCAAACTCACCTAATGACACTGACCTAGAGCATAACCAACAAATGGAAAGAGTCCCCTACAGTTAGGCAGTGGGAAGTTTAATGTACCTAATGATCTCTATAAGACCGGACCTATCCTACTCAGCTAGCATAGTCAGTAGATACATGTATAATCCTGGTAGAAGACATTGGGAAGCAACAAAGTGGATTATGAGATACTTAATATGGTCAAAAAGTGCCAAGCTATAGTATTAGAAAGCAAATCAATCACAGGTAGAGCTATTTGGTTTTGTTGATTTAGATTTCATAGGGGACATAAACAAGAGAAGGTCACTAACTGGCTATGTTTTCCTCTATGGGCCTAATCTAATCAGTTGAAAGTCATACTAAAGTCTATTGTAGCACTATCAACTACAGAAGCAGAATATATAGCTCTAACAGAAGCAATCAAAGAAGTATTATGGCTCAAAGGATTAATAAAGAACTTTGGTATAAATCAATCAGTAGTAAAAATCTACTGTGACAACCAAAGTGCAATTCACCTCTCCAAAAATCCACAATTCCATAACAGAATAAAGCATATAGACATCAAATTTCATTTTGTTCGCAATATGATAAAGTTAGGAGAAATAGAAGTTGTTAAAGTGCATACCTTTGAAAATGCGGCCGACATGCTCACAAAGCCAACAAAGCTAAAACTCCTTAAATGCTTGGACCTAATCAACTTCAAGTTACTTGAGATAGAATAACAAAGTTAGATCGGAAGGGCAGATAATTGCATGCATTGGAATCAAGGTGGAGATTTGAAAGAATGATTCCAAAATATAGGCCTAACAACTTTTTTTTTTTTTTCCTCATTTTTCCTTACAAAATAAATCAATGTAACTGACTCTTACATGATATAAAAGAGCACAGAATATTAAAAGAGAGATAGAGAGAAATCGTATCACACTTTTCTTCAACGAATTTTCAAGAACACTGTCATTCCCGTAAATGTAGGCTGAAATTAGCTTAACCACGTAAGAGTTGTCTTCTTCTTCTTCTTCTTCTTCTTCTTCTTCTTCTTCTTCTTCTTCTTCTTCTTCTTAGCCTTTTTAATTTTCTACGTGTTGATCGATCATCAGAGAGAAAAGAGAGAGATAAAGTTTTTTTGTGTGTTTTCACAAAGAAAGAAAACTGAAAAAGGAAGAAAAGTTACCTCCTTCACGTGGAGCCGATCACCCACCACGTGACCTCTTCTCCTCCATATCTGTCACCAATCTTCGGTGATAAAAGTTGGAATTGGGTTTCATCTTGGGCTTGCAAGTCTTTCACCGATCACCTAAAACAATTGGGCCTATACCTCGCAAACAAATCTACCCCAACATAATCTCGTTTTTGTTTGTAAAATGAGTATGATTCCCGTTTGATAACGATTTCGTTTTTCATTTTTAAAAGTTTTATACTTGTAATTTAATTGCGATTTCTATGTTATGATTTTGAATACTTGGCTTCGTAGTTGTGTTATAGATATAAAAACAAGTTTTTGAAAGTTATTGTTTAAAAAAGTTGACTTGATTTTAAAAAATACGGAATAGAAAGTGAATAATAAAAGTATAGAAATTTAAAGGTGGAAATAATTATTATGAATAAAATTTTCAGAAATAAAAAAATGAAAACGAAATATTTATTAAATACGATCTAAAAATTTCAATGTCGAGATTTTTTTTTTTTTGTCCTAGATACAATTATCTTCTATTGAAACAAAGATGATAACCCATTATTCTTTCTCTAAAACTCACAATTATTCATTGCATTTAAAATAAAATAAAAGACTCTAGTTTCTTTATTTCTTTTTTACCAAAATAATAACTCTTAACGGTTAAGACATCAAGAACCATTTGAATAACATATTTAACTTAAATGTTTTTAGCTTCCACTAGTTCCAATTCATAAAAACCCCTCTTTTAAAAAAGTTTTCTAATTTTGTATAAAAAATATATATTTTTGTTGGTTGAAATTTGAGGTGTTTATTAGTTACCTTTTACTTTTTCTAATTTTTTTTTTCAAGTTGAGATGATTCCTCAAAGACATGAAAGAAAGTGGAAGTGCTTTTGAAAGCTAGGTGTTACCCCAATGCTATGAATCTCCCCATGAAAGTTGGTCAATATCAATGCCACGTGGTGGCTGCCCAAAATTGGGAGTCCCATTGTTGAATATCCATTATCAAAAAGTCTAGTTAAAAAAAAATATCATTCATATAATTAATTAGAGATTCAAATCGAGAACTTTTATTGTTGATAGATCGAATGTCAAGTCAGTTATGCTCGCTTTAATTTATCAAATATTATTAGCAAAATACATCTAATGGAGATCAATTATTCTTCTTTGGAAAAATTCCGTCTTTGTTCATTAAAAGCATTACAAAGTCATTATCTCCATCTCACATGTAATCAAATCAATAAAAGTTTTGGTTTCTTTTTTACTCTAATGAGACATCACATCATTATTTTCATTTTATTTAATAATTTTAATTTAATTGTAAACCTTTCAAATTTTTGCCTTTTCATTACATATTAATAGAGTAAAGAAGTAGAAGAAAGATGCTAAAAATAGGAAGATCTCGGTATATTTTCAGAGACCAATTTCATTGATATTTAAAGAGAGAAAGGAAACCACCTAGCAAGCAATAATAGGCCGAAGAGAAACAGAAAGGAGAGATAAAAGAAAATAGCAATTAAGAATAATAACCCGCAACAAAACAAAATGATTAACCAACTAATCTTAATATATATATTAATTAAGGTTTTTTTTTTTGTCATTTTTCTACGATCAATGATGTGGTATTTCGGTGAGTTTTAGAAGGTGATTATCTAAAACCTTGTCACTTAGGTTTGCACAAAATAGATAATGAAGAATTGAGTTTTAGTCTTTGTATTTTGCCTTCTATTTAGCCAAAGGGAATTTCTTGAATTTTTTAATCGACGGCGTGAATTATGCCAAAAACGTCTATTTTACATGTTGTTGGAATCTTAGACTAAAAAACATAGGCCCGTTTTGTAACCATTTTGTTTTTTGTTTTTGTTTTTGAAAATTAAGCTTGTAGGCTCTACTTCCGCCTTCAAATTTATTTCTTATTATCTAATTTTTAATAATGGTTTAAAAAACCAAGCCAAAATTTGAAAACTAAAAAAAAAAATAGTTTTTAAAAACTTACTTTTGTTTTTGGAGTATAACAAAAAATTCAACTATTGTACTTAAGATCAGATATCCAAATCAATAGAAGAAATTGAGAGAAGATAGGCTTAATTTTAAAAAAAAAAACAAAAATAAAAAACGAAATAATTACAAAAAAACGAAATAATTACAAAAAACGTGGAAGAACTTTCATCTTTAAGATCTAAATCTATTCCTTCTCTTATTTTTTCCTAAATTATGTTAAATGTCATATGAAGTCCCATTTTATATCGTGATATATTTAAGTTTAGGAATATGTTCTTGTCAATGTGCAACATTGATGAAAACTATATACTTATGAAATAATATGGGAATATTTTTAAGAGAGTTTTCTATTTTGGCCAATTTTTACTATGACCAAAAGTAACCTAACATATGAGAGATGTTGTGCCCTGTTTTTTTTTTTTAGGATAATTGCATTGGATAATAATTAAGTGTATAGCAATATTTTCAAAAAATTGTAAATATAACAAAATCTACCAATGATAGATCAATGACTTTTGTTAGTGATATGGTTTATCATTTATAGGCCATACTATTAATATGGTCTATCAGACTCTGAAAGCAAAATTTAAATTTTGTTATATTTACAAAATTTTTATATTATGTTATATCTGCGAGTATTTTGAATGTAATTACTATATTTATAAGTATTCCTTAATTTTATATTTTATTACATTATTTATAAAATTATCTCCAAAAACAATTAGTTTATAAAAGAGAGAGGGTTTGCTAGCTCAAATGTGTACTATATTTCAGCTTTTGCAATGTAACATTTGAAGAAAAGAGAATGGAAGGACCATACATTTCCACCTCCATCTGTCCCCCATAATTACATGTACTAACACCCACTTTTAATTCTTCAGATAAATGAACAGAACTTTTTTTTTCTTCTTTGAACAATAAATGGATGGGATCAATCCAAATGTGTACAATTAGAGCTGTTCATATACTTTTCAATAATCTATATATTTTCATTTATAGCTTTATCTTGGTGTACATGTATCAATTTGACATTGTAAAAAAAGATACTCATTTTGTCAAATTGAACATAATTCAACCAATATATAGAATGTGATGACAATTAAGAAATTTGTAGTTCAAATCTCTAATAAGTTGTTTTAGTACAATAGGGTTTTAGAGATTCAAACTATAGATCTCTTGGTGGGTAGATTTGAAAATAGTAGTAATAATTAAATAAAAAAGATTTTAAAAAATCAAGATTTAAAATTTAATACTAAATCAATTTTGGCTATGTATGTTAGTTGACATTCTATGAAAGATGGCGGATGGCTCTAAGATGTCATTTTTTAAAAATGCACCTCTGGATGAAATTTTTTTGCATTTTCACGTAAATTTCACATATGATGACGGTTCGAGCCTGACACCAAAAGTGAAATTGTAATGGTGGAGCTAAACCACCATCAAATGTAAAATAAAATTAAAAAAAAGAATTATTATGAAAGGAGCTACTTAATTTCGATACGTGGAGGGTGAAAAAGAAGTAAAAGAAAAGAAAAGGGAAGTAAAATGTTGGGACACAAACTGTTTGTTGAAATGTCTGAAAAGCAGGAACAGTGGAAGTTGCTGTGTTACATACACCTCATCTCCAGCCACGCCATGAACCTATATGAATTTTGGCGTTTTTGCTGTTTTAGTTATTCAAAGCTAAAATTAAGTCCCACAAAACCCCCCAAAACTTGGCCAATTACCTTTCAAATGAATGGTGGGATTGGGGCCAAAATATGGCATACCCATACAATTATGAGGCTATATATATATACACACATTTATACAAATGTAATACCACTCAATTAGACAACAACAAAACCAAATGCAACAACAAAACCAAATGGGGTGTGGGACTTGTTTGTCCAAATCAAGAGCCTACATTTTAAAACTGTTCCAAATATGTTTTTTTTTTTTTTTTTTTTTTTTTTTTTTTTT
>QLSR01000002.1:1148592-1168958 GCA_031780015.1 Citrullus colocynthis | reverse complement strand
ATTTTTTTTTTTTTTTTTTTTTTTTTTTTTTTTTTTAATTTTGGTGCCTTTTAATTTCCTCTCTCCAACCCCTCAGTCTCAGGTGTTGGGATCCAAGCCTACTTCTTTATTTTATTTTATTTTATTTTTTTAAAGGAGCTTTTTTTTTTTTTAATTTTAATTTTAATTTTTATTTTGTTTTGGGTGTGTGTGGGTGGGTTTAGTTAAGTGGGTGGCATGGCAGCCTTTTGTACCACTATACCCCCACCTTTCTTTTCTAATTACCTAACATGGAAATGCCAAAAGTTTTTGCTGTTTCATTGCTTGGGAATTTTCACCCCCATTCCCCAATGTAAGCCATAAGAGAGGGTCAAAATATTTCTAGCACATTCTTTTACCCCAATTCAATATCTCTTCCCTTTCACTTTAAATGGTTTCAATAACTTAGGAAAAGTTAAAATTTAATATGATTTATAATTAGAATTTACTCTTGTTATTTGATAAACATTTCATAAATAATCATAAGAAAAGAGATTATTTATGGAGTTTTATCAAAGTATAGGGACTAAATTCCAACTTTTAAAATTATTAGGGATTCAGGCCACGTTTACCAATTTGTAATGAAAATTGGTGTAATCGAAATGGAATAGAATTCCATTAATGGATCAATAGTAATGGGCCTCTATTGCAAATATAAATGGATTGCTTTTGATCAACGTTAACTTAAAATTATAAATTTGTTATATTTATTGTTACCATTACTGTTATCGTTTAAGGTTAGACAATATGATAATAGTAATGGTAACAGTAAATGTGATATATTCATAATTTTCATACTATAGCAGTAACAATATCTGTAATGATAATAGTAACAATATCATCAAATGCAATTGGATTGAGCACCATCAATTTGCCAAACAGTATGCATATTTCTATTACAAATTTGGACATAGGCCCCTAATGGCAATACAAGTACAAAACATGCATAAACAACACCAAATGTAATCAACTGGAGCCCAATTTTTTATTATCATTGATTTATTACACTTTTCGATAAATATGGCCTAAGTTCTAAACTTCTCCCAACGGCCATAGGAACCAAGTTTATAATTTAACCTTTAATCTTTTTAGTCAATAATACAATATTTTAACCAACTATTCTTGTTAAGATGGATATATACATATTACAAATACAAGTGTATAGTGGAGATTCAAAGATAATCTTCGAGAAGACGTAAAAATATCTTGAACTATTATTATTAAGTAATGTTGGTAAAATAAAGTATGGTATGAAAGTAAGTGAAGAGTAACATATTAGTGGATTATAGACATACCAATCAAATAGCAAAAAATCTTACCCACATTAAATATTTGAGTCGTGTCAATAAGTCATCCTACCCTACAAAAATGATGGTTTCTAAATGTTTGCCCTATAAAATGACCTCACATGATTTAGTTGTGTGGTCCTCTTTGTTACTTGAGGATATAGTTTTAATTGTTGAGTGTGTTGAATTAAGTTAGATAGTGAAAGTCTAATGCTAAGACTTTTTTTTGGTTTGACAACTTTTTCTAACCTAAACACCCCTTTCATAATTTGGCTATTAATTATGGAACATCTTATCTATATTCACCTGTCTAATTATTTTCTGTCAATTTATGTTTCTTTGTTACATGAACTCTAAATATAAACACTTGCAATACTTAAATAAAATAAAATAAAATGTTTTTATTAACAGTCAAAATGATTTGGTGGGGTAAATTAAAATCTTAAGTCCTTCATTTCATTTAAAACCACGTCGTATTAAAAATAAAATCTATTATCGTCAAGGTTTAAAATGTCGATATCAATGAAAATGTTAAAGTCTTAATATTATGGAAATTTTGATAAAATGTAGATTTTGATGATATTTTGAAAACATTATAAAAACAAAAAATTATTTTGAATTTAAATTAATATATAAACATCTTATAATTTTTCAACAAGTTTATATGTCTATTATGTATATTATATTTATATCAGCGGTATTTTTTTTCTTACTTTTTTATGTTTCATAGATTTTTCAATTATATGATGGAAATATCGATTCATTCGTCATATCAATATCGAACCCAAAAAACATAAAAATATCAATAAAAGTATTAACATGCCAACGAAAATTTAATATTGTGCACCACTCTCCCTGTAAATTACAAAAGGGTAAAAAAAAAAAAAAACATAAAAATTATGGATGAAAGGCATGCTAAAACAAAAGAAATTGACGTGAGTATGTATCCTTACATTATCTTTTTTTTTTTTTTTTTTTAATTTGACCAAAAAAAAAAGGGCTTATGATACAAAATGACGAAAATACCCTCTGCCTTTTTAAGCAAAGACAACACTCTTTTCCCTTACCTTTATGGATTAATTTCCCTCTCATTTGTCTGATCCATTATCATCATAGGTGGCATTTAGGTAAATTTGAAGCTGAATATTTGAATTAGAAAAAGGTAGAAGTAGGCAAGAAGAGATATCACTTTCCTTTATAAATAAGGCAGCTCGTGAGCTCTGTTTTTCCCAAGCCAATCTGATCTCCCCTTTTTTTTTAAACAACTATTTCCACTCTGTTTGTTTTCTTTCTCACGCACCAAGAAATCCTCAGAGCTAGAGAGAGAAAACAGAGTAATCCAACAAACCAAACCATGAACCACCAAGAAGCTGAAGAGCATCAAGCAGTACAAATCTCTCAGTTGTACACTGAATTATACATCCAAATGGTACCCCAACAAGGTTTGCAATTGTACTTTTTTTTTTTTTTTTTTTTTCTTTTGGTAAAGGGTTTTGACGCTTTTTGAAGTCTCATTCATTATTCAAACTCAATTTTTGGTAAAATTGTCCAAACATAAAATTGACCCAAAACTCTATTTTTCTTGTGTAAATCAAAGTTCATTTCTTTCCTTTTTAACTCAGTTGAAGTATTTTAGGTAATTTGGGTGAGTCTAAACCGAGGCGACGTCGTAAGAAGAACAGAGGATCTGATGCAGAGGCGGCGGCAGGGGGGAAAAAGAGGAAACTGACGGCGGCGCAAGTTCATCTTTTGGAGTCGAATTTCGGGAGTGAACATAAATTGGAATCGGAAAGAAAGGACCGTTTAGCGTCGGAGTTGGGGCTGGATCCTCGGCAGGTGGCTGTCTGGTTTCAGAACCGCCGTGCACGGTGGAAGAACAAGAAACTTGAGGAGGAGTATTCTAACTTGAAGAAGCTTCATGAATCCGTCATCGTTGAAAAATGTCGTCTAGAAACTGAGGTCTGTTTCCCTCTCTCTTCTCTTCTTGCTCCCAAACATAATTAAAACCATTATTTTCTTTATTCTTATTTTATTCAATTACTTTCAAGGGAGAAAATAGAATCTAATACTACCAATAATATTTAAGAAATTGTATCATTGCGAAATAATTCCTTTGGTTAAGAAATATACTAAATTGTTTCATCTGAACATATCTACCTTATTGAACTAGAAAAAGAGTTAAGTATGTGTCTCTATTCTTTCTCTCTATTTTGCATTCCTCCCGCCGGTTCTTTTCAGTACACCAATTACAAGATAAGGGACCAAACCTCCAACTGCTAGGGAGGAAGATCAAGCCAATTACTATTTTTTAAAATTTTTTGGTGGTGGTAGAAAAATATATAGGGAGGAAGTTGATGTTAGTTACCATTTAAAAAAAAAAAAATTATGGTGATCGGTAGAAAAATAGATTAAGTTACAAATATATAGTTTCAAGATTTTAAACAGACGTTTGGGGCGTTAGGTTGATTATCATAGTAAGTAGTTACTGAAATAGTTAATAGGATATAATAGTTTGTGTATTTTAATTTGAGTAGAAAAATTAAGAGAATTTTGAAATAGTAATATTATAGTCAATTACAGTTTAATAATTAGAAAGGTCAACTATTATAATTGCAGTATCAAACATGGAGTGCATAATAGCCCACTCCACCTGCTTGAAGTTGGGTCCAAAGCTCTCTTTGTTTGTTTTTGTTTTTATTTTATTTTTAATGTCTAGTAAGCCTTCGAAATATTTTCGAACTTAAAACACATCGAATAAATTGCATTTAATAGACCCTTGACACATTCGAGACTTTTAAAAACTATATATATTATTAGATTTAAAATTGAATTATATGTAAAATGTAAAATAAGACTTTCAACTTTCTATCAAATAGATTTTTAAATTTTAAGAACTTTATAATAGAATTAAAGATCTATTAGTCACAAAATTAAATATACAAAGATATAGTGAACACAAAATTGAAAGTTGATAGCATTATTTGACACAAAAATTAAAAAATTTTCAAATTTATTATAAAAAGTTCAAATAATTATTAAACACAAATTTCAAAAACTCAAAGTAACTAAGCATGTAAATTAATCGAGGAAGAAAGAGAAGAAAAACTTTTTACTGAAATAAATATGAGATATAGATATTTAAATGTTTGATGTTAAAAGAATCAGTTTACTATATTCATATTAATGGCTAGTGATAAAAAAAAAATTAAATTTACTTCGTGGACAAACTTAAATTTTTGAGTCGGTTGACTGAAACATTAACAAAAATAACAAAAAGATAATGGTTGTCTATTTAAAGGTAAACACGTGCGAAAAAATTGAACATTAGACGAAAAAAGCAGGGTAACTTTGGGTTGAAAAGGATAGAGAGTGGGCCAAGATTAATGAACGAACGTGCAGTGCATGGGCTCTTGGCTCGAAGAAACCCACGCCACCTTGTTGAGAATCTGGTGGGAAAAATACTTTTTCTTTGTTTGATACAACTTTTGATAAGCCAATTGCCTTACAACACCCACCTCATTCCACAACTAAACTATTTTACATATATTTCAAATTGAATTTCTTTTTTTCTTTTTTTTTTTTTTAATTTTTTTAAATAACAAATTTTTTTTTTATTTTTTTTTAAGGTTTTAAAATTTACATATTTTTATTTTTTTTTAAGGTTTTAAAATTTACATATTTTTATTTTTTTTTAAGGTTTTAAAATTTACATATTTTTATTTTTTTTTAAGGTTTTAAAATTTACATATTTTTATTTTTTTTTAAGGTTTTAAAATTTACATATTTTTATTTTTTTTTTTTAAAAAATTTTTTTTTTTAGGGAATGGAATGGCCTAATCCCTTCATTTGGCCTTCCTTATAATTCTTCCTTCTTTTATGTATTATAATAATGTTTTTATTACTCTTCCTTTTTTTTTTTTTTTCTTTTTTCCTTTGTAGAAATCTTATCAAGCTAGTGTAAATCCTAAATTAAATTTTCCTTTCACTTTTCTCTCTCTACCTATTTAATTTCTTTCTTAATCCTCTTCGATTGTGGATAAGTTGGAATGATATAACAACTTTATGCAAGTCTCATCTCTAATGTAATATTAAGGCTATATGTGTATAAACTTGAGATAACACAATTAGTTAACATAAGAATAATTATCTTTTTAATCATTGAGTTCTGAAGAATATGTGCATTTGGTTCTTGAGTTTTCAAAATGTACTTTTTTACTCCTTGTGTTTTTAAGAAAACGGGTTTAAAAAATCTCTATGATATTTGTTTATTATTTTAAATTAGAGAAATCATTTTGAAATTATCTCCTCTCTCTAAAATTATTTTGTAATTCAATATATCATATAATTATATAAAATAACAAAAAAAAAAAAAAAAACTCCAGGGATCTGTTAAATCTATTCTTAAAACTTGGGGACCAAAAAGATTCGTTTCGAAATTCAAGGATCAAATGCAGCTATTCTGTAACGACCTAAACTCTTACTACCTAGCTCGTCACTACAATATGCATGAACATGTACGTAAATACGATGGAAACAAGTGGACACGACATCATCCATTGTAAACAAATGAAGTTTTTATGGTAAAATGGCCAAATTATCCAGAGTTTATTTAGTCAACATAGGAAAAGGAAAAATACCTTAGTGGGGTACCTTATTTTTTTATTGGGCTAAATCTCAAGACAAGAATCGATGTAACCAAGACATTAAACAAAAATTTCATGCAAGTACAACTACCCTAGACTAAGGTGCGGAAGCAGTATGACGGTCCCATGGTATGATCACGGATTTTCTCGACCATGCGCTGGGCCACCCTGCTCCTTACCTGGAAGGAAAACATAGATAAAAGGTGAGTAAAATATACTCAGTAAGAGACCCACTACTGGGCCTAATTGTTACCCTGTTTGTTGTGTGCGCTCGCGTACCTGGCATAAGCATAAGCATAGGCATAAGCATAGGAAGCGTCCCGGGGGTACGCATTAACTAACATCATAACATGAACATAGGTGGTGATCCCGAGGGACACCCTTCGTAGCATAGTACCGTGAGGGTACGGGCACAACAATAAGGCAATCTATGACGTGTCATGGCATAATTAATCTATAGTTGAGATTTCAGAGTCACAACACATAGGCATGAGAAATGACCTACAATACAACTATTTGACATGCCTGAATAATTATAGCAACAATCATTCGAAACATGGGATCATAGCGACATTCAAAACCAACAATGCCATTAGACAGTATCACTAAAACCTGGTAGTAAGTCCCTTACCTGCGAGAGCGAAAAGGATCGACACTAAGCGTTACTGAGATATACGAGCATTACGAGCGATACTGAGCGTTACGAGCGATACTAAATGATACTGAGCATGTCCGCGAGACAACGACTTCCTTACAATGCGGCACGCGCTACGTAGGCTGTGACAGTGCGTCGCGGGGAGGGCAGGCGATGCGGCGGTGCAGGTTGACGATGCGTCACGAAGAGGACAGGCGACGCGGACTGATGATGCGTCGAGGGCTAATGATGCGGCAACGCGAACTGATGACGCGTCGAGGCTAACGATGCGGCAACGCGGACTGATGACGGCCAAGACGCTGCGGCGCGGCAACTATGACGATGCCACAACGCTGAGCACTGCGATTAAGGCCACATCGTGAGGGCTGGAGCACTGCTACTGAATGACGGGGACAAGCAAGAATATGGCCGACGAAGGGTGACTCTAGAGAGGAAAACTAGACTGCCTCATTTTTTTTGCTGCCTCCCCTTCCTTCTCCTCTTCTAAAACGCCCCCCCTACGTTCAAAATTCAACCGGGGATCTCTCCCCCAACCGAAAACGGCGCAGCTTCCTGCTGACTATCAACTCCCTTCACGCTTCCCCCGCTGTAAAACTACTATTAACGATAATTGAGAATTATTATTTTATTTATTTTATTTTATTTTATTTTATTTAAATTAAAGGGAGGAAATGGTTTACCGAAATTAGGGCCGTTACATATTCTAAAAAATTTGAGGATTAAAAAGATATGTTTTTAAAATCCAAGTACTAATAGCCAAAGCTTGTCAAAGGTCTTAACTCTCAAATAAATTTAAGTGTTTCTACCAATATTTTGTAGTTAGTGGTAGCATGGTTGAACACAGGGAACCGAATAATCTCTCAATTGAATTGTAAGCAATCCAAGGTAACCAAGGCGAGATTGATACTGATTGATTGCAAGTAAATTTAAATTCATAAAAGAAAGAGAATAAATTGCAAATTGATGTAATATATATGAAAAAGACCTAGCTTGGGTTGTTGTGGTATTTCCCTGTCCATTATACTCGCTCATCGAATTCTCATTACTTGATTTTAAGTATTTGTTACACTTAACTGAATTAATTAGAAAAGCTAATTAATCATCCTAATCAACTAACTAGTTCAAATTGAATTGATGAAACACATGAAAATTCAAATTGTCCTAATTGCATTAAGGTAAGGGCAAAGTTAAGTTGAATATTTAATTTTTAACCACGTGATCAAATATTCGTTCGACTCAATCCAATGTTGTTTAGAACAATGCTCATCGTTATGGATTCGCAAGCTAACCTATCCTATTGCAACTTGCAGATTAACATACATATGTCACCCTTTCATATGTTAATCAAAAGCGATAATCATACAAACAAATTCAATCATAATTGAGTCTAACAAATACAAACAAATCCAAGTTCAAAATGTAACAAGCACATGAATTAGTAGAAAATCCTAAAACCTAAGCTAGAAATCGTTACCTCAGCCCATAATCTTGATAATGGACATAAAGAAATTGTTTCGGTATATCCAAGAATAAAAAACAGAGGAAGAATAGAGAGGAAAACTGTGGAAATTCCGCTAGTGGTGAGAGTGTAACTCTAGACTGCTAAAATAAATGTGTTATAATAGTCGGGCTAGCACCGCAACACTGATGGGAATATACGTGGAAAATACTTTGGAGCGCTGTGACGCTCTTGGGCAGCACTGTGATACTCACTTTCATTTCAAGAATGATGGCCTCTTGGGAAAAAGCGTCCAGCTTGGCGCCTAGGCAGTGCCGGTACATCTAGCTGCAGGGCCATCATGGTTATTTTGCTTCTCTCTTTTTGATTGATACAATTAGGCTCTGTTTTGACCCGTTTTACCTCAATTTCAACTCTAATGCTTGATTCCACCTCTCAGGTAATCGAAACCTATAAAATAACCAAAGAAACATGTAAAATCTAGGAATAATCTCAAATTAAGCAGAGCAAGATAGCATATTTTCAGTGCTATCAAAGACCAAATGCACCTATTCTTCCTAATTCAAAGACTCAAAAAGGTAGCTTTTCCATTAAGATTATATATATATATTTATCAAGAAGTAGAGATTTAAATCTCCCATATTCACTTGTTATGTAAATATATGTGTGTATAATCTATACTATATTAAAAAGTCAACATTTTTTTAAAAAACAGTTAAAGGACTTCTCAATTTTCCAATTCAAATTATGCCATTAACTATACTTTCATTAGATTAATTCTGATTCATGCAATTATCCTAAACACTATACACCACTGTCATAAATTAATTTTAAATTAAGTATCTAAATTTAAATTGAAAAAACTTTAGCAAGCAACATGTTATAAATTCAAATACAATTAATGTTTTAAAAAAGGTTTTGGAAACCAAAGGATTGCATAATATATATAACAGTTCATCAAATTAATCATTATGATAAATATATTTTAAAAAAAAAAACTAAAATTAAACTAAATTAGTCTCTTTTTTTTCTCCCTCTAGACATATATATAAACATCAAGGTGGAGACTCCATTTGGGAACCACCAAAAGAATGGAGAGAGACTAAGCCAAGTTTAGGTTAACGATTATTTTATTCACTTTCTCTTTTCTTCTATCTTAATAGTTTCATTTTGTTAATTCAATCAAATCTTCTTCTTCAAAAGATTCTAGATAAAAATTTATTTATATAATTGCCGACGTTAGGTAAGAATACAGTATAGATAGTCACAAGGAGTGGTACAAAGATGAGATCTAGTATGTGTTATTGAAGACTAGCAAGACAACTAAAAGAGAGTTACGATAATTACAAAGTAAAATGGCATGGATTGCCACCCAACTACTGGATATGCTTTTGCCTGGTGTGTTGGCGTTTGATAATTGATAATGCGGTAAATGAGACATAATGAGAATCATTTCTAGAATGCTTAACTAGAATAAAGCTAAAGAAATAGAAATGTTAATTTTCATTGTGATACCGGCAATGTTATGTTTTCCTCTTCCAATAGAATTCTCTCTCTAGTTTGTGTGTTTATTTCATATTAAATTGTAAATTAATTTTAGCTATTTTTTAGTTCAAATTTTATGAGTTAAAAGGATCACGAAATTGAATTTTATTTTGAAAAGCTTACCAAAACAATTTGGGATATATAATCTGGTTTTTAATGAAAAATTAATATTTGTACTTAATTAATATCTCATTCAAACTCCTATTTCGTGTAAATGTGACTCCCAGAGAAAAAAAAAAATATATGTCCTATAATATCATTCTAATTATTTTTAGAAAAGAAAAAAAATCTTTAGATATACCCTTAACAATTAGATTATAATTCTACAAATACAAAATGTTTATAATGAATAAAATAAAATAGATAACCAAACCTAACCTTTCTGATGCCCTCTCAAAATCACAATTGTTATAATTAATTTGGTTTTTTAAAAAAACTCTCACACGCAATAATGTAAGCTATTGTGTTGAAAAATCAAACAAACAAAAAGAATTCGAAAAATAAACCATTCCTATCAAATTTAGCGCCAAGAAATTCTTTCTGAAAAAAGCTTTAAAGAGTTCAAGAAAAATAACCTAACAATCCAAGATAAATTTAAATATAATATAAAATACATTAATAATGCTTTATTTAAAAAAGAGGAGACAAAGTCGCAACATTTGTCAAAAAATTTCTATTAAGAAATTGTGATCTAATAATATTTATGTTCTTTTTGTAAAACATCTTTTATCTCGAGTACAATAGGCTATTAAAATTTAAAAGCAAAACATTAGACTCTAAAAAATAATAATAAATACTACAAAAATACAAATGAACAATTTTTCTTTTTATCTTTTTAGTAAACGTTTGAAGGTATGCGAAATTTAAATTTAGGAAACGAGTACATGTCAATTTTTCTTTTTACTATTAATTGTGTTCTTTTCTTAATAAATATTAATAATAATCTATCCATTATTCATTTTGCGTTCACTTTAATTTTTTTATGAATATTTATCCTCTCACTCAATAGAATGCTATTGCTTCGAGTTATTTTAAATTTTAGTTTCTTTCCAATTTTTTCTTTTCCTTTCATAATTGCTTTTAGTATAACAAATGTGGGATGGAAAACTGAACTATCAATCTCTCCAAGGTGTAAGGCCATGTCAATTGGTCCATTCATAATTGTGATTATAATGGTGATTTAATACAATAATGTTATAGTTTTTCTACAATTATATAAAGAATGCATTGAATCTTCATGGTGGTCACATTATTGGTAGGGAATTTGCAATGGGTGGCAAATCTAAAATATATAATTAGGGATGTGTCTATAATATATGAAAAATTGCAGATATGGCAAAATTCTTAAATTTAAATTTTTGTTTATTCCGTATTCCAATTTTGCCCTATGTCTTTTGGTATATCAGTCAACTAATATACTACATTTAAAGTATATCAGTTGTGTATTTTTTCCATTGATTTATATACTTTTTGTATTTTCTGTTTACAGCAATATGAGTTATTACTCACTTTAATTTTTGTATTTGCTACATTTTTTTATCCCTTTTGTAGATTTTTTTTTTTCATTTTTAAATGAGTTTGTTTCTTTTATTTTTAAGTACAAATGTACAATAAGTAAGGGAGATTCAATCTAAAACTCACTAACACTCAGTTTAGTACTAGTATACTCACATTGACAATTTGGTTGTGCTTGGAATAACTAGAGAAAAAAGTATTTTTTTTAAAAAAAATTATTTTTATGATTCTTTTTAAAACACTTAAATAACTAGTCATTTTCAATAGTATATCAAGTGTATCAAATGTATCAAGTGTCTATCAATAGTGTACTAATTGTGTATAAATAGTGTGTATCAGGCGTATACTAGTAGTGTATCAAATATATTAAGGATATACGCGTGTATCAAGTATATCAAATGTATCAGTAGTGTATTAAGTGTATATCAATAGTGTATTAGGGGTATCAAGTGTATTAAGTATATTAGGTGTACCACGTGGGTTGAGTTTTTTTTGTTATTTTTGCAAAAGTAATAAGTCTTGGCTATAGGCCTAATTTTTTAAACTTATTTTGTCAAATCTATAAGAAGCCCGTATTGATAACACATCTCCAGGATATTCAGATTCCACAAATTCTTTGATAAACAAAAAATCATTGGGTTGGTAGACCGAATAAATTAGTCAAGATAGAAAATTTGTTAAAATGTAAAGGACGAAATTCAAAATGTTGAATTCATATAGACTTTTTCTTTTTTTTTTTTTAAGAAAAAATATTGAAACATTAGAGAGTAAAATATATATATTTAGTTCATAAAGATATTCAACAAATTAAAGAATATTATATTATAAAATGCATAAAATTAATCTTAAGTAATTGGTAAATGTAATTATATCCAAGTTTTGAATGGTTGATGTAAACGAAAATATTGAAATCCTAATTTTATATAAATTTTGATGGAAATATCGATGGAATATTGATTTTGATGGATATTTATGGAAAAGTTATAAAAACAAAAAAAAATGAAAAAAAATTGGTTTAAATTAGTAAATAAACATTATATAATTTTTAAACAATGTTTCTATTATTTCTATTATTTCTATTGAACCGATGAAAACATAAAAATATCGACATGTTGATGAAAATTTAATACTATATATGATTATACTGAATAAAATTTATACTGAATAAAATTTCAACTACATATTCAAAAATTAAAAATTAAAATTTTAAATATATATGTACATTGCACGTGGCACAATACTAATATTAAATAAATGAGTCATATCTAGATCAAACAATAAATGGAAATTTTGAAATGTTAAGTAAGAAAAATAAAAAGTGGAAAATGAGCCAGACTCACTATAAGAAATTTGGCTTTTTTCGACGACAACAACCATCAGAAAAAATAAAAAAAGCATCGAAAAACCTTTCCCGATACGCTATGTTTAACTAGCGTCGAGAAATCTTTGTTCAATTTTTTTTCTTAAAAAAGTGGTGGTAAACGCAAATATTTTGAAGACAACTTTTTTCAACGTCTACATTTGGCGTTGGAAGAGGTGGCCTTTCCTGATGCTATGTTAGAAGAGTGTCAAGAAATCCCTATTCAATATTTTTTTCCCTAAAATAAAGGGCAGGAAAGACAATTTTTTGCAAAGACTTTTTCCGACGCTTGCGTTTGGTGTTAAGAGAAATGGTCTTTCTCGATGCTATATTAGAATTGCATATAATAATCCCTCCCTATCCCGATGTCAAATGCATAGCATTGAGATAGGTCCAAAAGTATTTAATTTCCCTCGATTTATCCCGACGCCTAACAAAATGACGTCGGGAATACACCCTTATCCCAATGTCTAACAAAAATGGCATCGGCATAGTTTCTTTTTCCCGACGCCAATTGTAACATTGGGGAAGGAGATTATTCTCAACGCTTTTAAGAGAATTGAGAAAAGTTTCGTTGAAAAAAATGAAATTGCTTGTAGTGATTCAACCATGTAACTTAGAGCATTGAAGACAGAAATGATGGAATGAACAATAGGATACTATCTTATGAATTATGTCTCTTCAAATTCATGGGTTGTGTCATTTTATATTTATGAGTTGTATTATTTATTTATTATATAATTATTATTTTGTAAAGGTGTTGTAATTCTTCATCTAAGAGTATATTATTCCTTTAGTTAAAGTTTAAAATATTATGAAACCAACTAGCATGAGAGCTATGGATACGATCAGTCTGATTAGTATTTACCTATTTTAAAGCTGGATACATCTTGTGATTGAGAGGGAGTTCAAATCACGGGGTTTGGTGGTGAAACTTGTGGGATTTGGAAGGTATTTGATTGTAAAAAAGAATGAGTATTAGATCTCTTGTTGTTCATTCTGATTGTCTACAACTTATTCAGATGCCAAACATGTAGATTAGTGAGGTACATACAAAGGTTTTCCTGTGGCATATGCTCTAAGTTTAGAGATGTCTCCTTCAAATATATTTCTCCTACTTCTTTGTTTTCTAATTTCAGGAATGATTGTTTGGTTGTAGCCCAAGGGATTGTTAATTCGATTCAGTAATATGTTCTTCTTCGTAAAAAAAAAAAAAAAAAAAAAAAAAAAAAAAAAAAAAAAAGCCTTCAAGTTAGAAACTTAAATGTTGGAATGCTTCAACCTTCAAAGTTTCAATCTTTCATCATTTTTGTTCTCAAGGTTTTCTAATCTCTAAAATATTTCAAGATATTTTTGTTTATGTTCAATTGCAAAGGATGCAAAATTTTGAATTTTAGCCTTGCTATTTGAAAATCTACTTTGATAGTTGAATAATAGAGTTTGTTTTGCAATTACTAAGTAGTGAACAAATCTATTTTAAGAAATGTGTAGTGAGGGCTATTGATTTATTTATTTGTTTGTTACTGTTTCTTATTATTCTTTTTATAATCAGTTAATTGCTAATTTCATATTCTTTTCTAGGAGATATTGTTAATTTCATTTATTATGTTGAAAAGAAATTATTTACAAATTAATGGCATGTTTATGTCCCTTTTGTTGAAATAAAAAAATCATGTAACTTCAAGTCTAAAGAAATTGCTAATCAATGAAAAAAAAAATTAATTAATCATCAAGATTAAAATTTAGAAGGTTGAAATTAAAAGTTAAAAGTACACTTTAAATATGATATAAAATAGTAACCGGATTTTAATTATGTGATCTCATACATAAAGAAATTGTTAATGGATTATAAATAATAAATTCATTCATTAATTAATCATCAAGAATAGATTAGAAATTAAAAATTTTGAATTAATAATTAAATTAACTTTAAATATAAAATGAAATCAAATTAGGAAACTAATTTTAACGAGTTTGAAAATTTAATTGCATGACAAAAAAAAAAAAAAAAGTGGTTTGAAAATTTTTAATAAACAAACAAACTAGTTAGAAAAGCTAATGGTTTCAAATTGATCAAAATAACTTAATAAATCCTTAAAAAAAATATTTTTTTAATAAAAAACAAAAGAGAATACCTGTATATTTTTAAACTAAAAAAGATCCATAGAGATTAAATAAACGGAAGGTGAAAATGTATAATATCTGTTAAAAATTATGTTTTGATGTGTTTTTTTTTTTTTTTTTTTGGAGTACAACGATTGTGGGGATGTGGGAGACAAACTTTGAATTCCTAGGTAAAATATAAAAAACACAAAGGAAAAGGGCGGACACACGCAAACTTTTTATTTCAATGTCTATGTATTCTTTTCTATATAAAATCACAAGGTATCATACCTTATTTGTACATGAGGTTAGGAAACCCTGGCCAAAGGACAAGGGTAGAATAGTCAATTGAATAAAATCATACATAATAAATTAAATATCCTAATCACATGATGAGTCATCTAGGTTGTGCATTTTGTCGTTTATCTTCACATCCCCCTCGAACGAGAGGGCAAGATTGTTACCCCGAGTTTGGACCTCAAGTAAGCAAACTAAGAGTGAGACAGAGGTTTAGTTAGACAGTCAGCAATTTGGTCAGCAGAGGGCACATAACGAACTTCTAGCAACCCCTTTAGAAGTTGGTCATGAACAAAGTGACAATCAATTTCAATGTGTTTTGTAAGGGCATGGAACACGGGATTTGTAGCAAGGGCACTGGCACTAAGGTTGTCACACCAAACAACTGGTGTGGTTTGTTGATGAATTCCAAGTTCATGAAGAAGTTGTCTCAACTAGACAACTTCAAAGCAGTGTGGGCAAAAGCCCGATACTCGGACTCAGTACTCGATCAAGCAATGGTTGTCTGTTTCATAGAGGACCATGAGATAAAGGTGTTGCCAAGATATACGCAATAAGCAGCAACAGGCTTTCTATCGTCAATATTAAACGTTCAATCGGCTGTTGGGAATGCTTGTCATTATAATGAGTTCTACCTATAGTTATGTGAATGTTTTAATGTCAAAAATGTGAAATAAAAATGTTTTGATAGTCACAAATCTTGTAATCGTTTGATGGTTATAAATCTAATATTTTAATACGCATAACCGTTATAGATCTAAAATTAATTTTAGATCTAAATTGAGGACAATGATTTTGGTTTTAAGATAGACAAAAAATCCTCTTTCCTCTCTATTTTCCATCTATTTTGATTTTCTCTAAACAAGTTTTCTTTGATTCCATTCCTTTCTCCAACGAGTGCACGTTTGTGATTGGACGTTGTGTAAACCTTGGGGAGCAACCGGCAACCGAGGTTGAGCGAAATTGTACTTTCAAGGCAGTGGTCTTCCATGGCACAACAACGATCAACATTTGCTATTTACTATTTGAAAGCAAAATTGTTATAAATCATTATCAAATATCGATAAAATATGCAGAGTTATTTAGCTTTTATTATTATTTATTTTATGAATGTAAATGATGATCTGGTAGGGATATAATCTAATACGTGAAAAGGTATAATCATAAGTCACCAAATTAATTAAATCATGGTGGGAAGATATGTAACGACCCGACTAATACAATTTAAACGGACCATTACTCAATGCATGCAAATTTTCAAGAAAGACACTGTGCGGTTAGTAAGAAAGAAACAATGCTTTCCATGGAAATTTCTGTTTATTTAAATTCAAGAAAAACAATGCATAACATATAAAAGAGAATTTTGGTTCGGGGTACCCCTAATAAAAACCAATAAAAAAATTTCGTGAACCGGAATCCAAATACAAACTAAAAGACAAATTTCAAAAACAAAATTTGACAATTTAACCAAAACTCTTTAAAAACATGCAGTACTAGCGGAAGCTACTGCGGGTCCCATGAAGCCATCAAGGATTCCTCTTGTCATTCGCCAGCACGTTCTTTCCCTTACCTAAAAAAAAATTAAGATGAAAGGATGAGCAATTATATTACTCAGTAAGTGACCCCACTACCGGAGCCGGGCTAGGCACCCAAGTCCTTTAAGTGCATTAATCATAAGACAAGCATATCTAACATACTTTTATAGGGAACTGGTTATACTCGCCCTACAGTTGGTTTTGGATGTCCACAACCTCTGGAGCCCCGAAGGAACTCTTACCTCTGGTGATCCCGAAGGAACACAAACCTCTAGCAATCTCGAAGGACCACAACCTTTAGTGACCCCGAAGGACCACAACCTCTGGTGAACCCGAAGGAACACAACCTCTAGTGACCCCGAAGGACCACAACCTCTGGTGAACCCGAAGGAACACAACCTCTAGTGAACATCCAACCGACGTAGGGGAGTTACCACTACCCAGCACACATGACCAATTCAATTCTCACTCCTTTCCTTCTATGAATTCATACATTAACAGCGCTGTTTACAAACATCTCATAATACAAGCATATGCATTTCACATACACCCTTTAAAACATGGGAATTTCATACAAGCATGCTATCTCACATGGGGCTTAGAAATTTTACTCATCATGGCAACTAAACATATGGCGATTTCACATACATCCTTTAAACATGGAAATTTCATACAAGCATGCTATCTCATATGGGACTTAGAAATTTTACTCATCATGGCAACTAAACATATGGCGGGAAGGCGGTTCAGGTAGTAAGACCACTTACATTGAGACTAGGTGCAAATAGCTAACCAAGCAGCCAATTCTCACAAAATGCTTGAGTTAAAACCCCAAAGTGCAACTAAGCCACAATCTTCTTCCATACTTCAAACAATGAGTCCAACCAAAATGGACCCTTAAACCCGCTTGGACAGCTTGTTTTTGATTCTAAAATCCATGGAAGCCTGAATCTAAAATCCAACCTCAATGAGTAACAACAATTAAAACCAATTCACGAAATTACGAGAAAATCAACAATACTTACCCAAACAGTCTTGACCTAACCAAGTCTTGAAATCCTAGCGTAACTCACGAAAAGAGATAATGCCAGAGAGAGCAGCTGGGCAACAACTTGCAAACCCATTGACATCCAAGATTGGCTTAAGTATATATATATACTTCTTTAAATTCTCTTTCCTTTTCCTTTTCCAGAACCCTAAATATATATATTTAAATTTCCATTTTCCTTTGCCTTTTCCTTTTCCTTTTCCCAAAACAAAACACAACTTATTTAATATAATATTCCTCAACCCATCAAATCAAATCTTTTCCAACCACTACTTAATAATTTATTTAACCAAAATATCTTCTAACAAATCAATTCCCCAACTTAAATTCAATTCTAACTTATCCTCATATTTTCTTAAATTAATCAAGTTTTTAAATCTCACCCAATTTCTAATTTAAATCCAACTTTTAAATCTCTCCCAAATAAATTCAATTTTCCACTAATTGAATCAAATCCAAATCTTTTATCACGATTACTTTAAATTGAATTATTTTCTCAACATAATCCAATTAAAGCTTCAAAATTCAAACAACTAACCAAATAATTCAAGAAAATAAATTTTTTAAAAAAATAAATTACTTGAAAATTTGGGATGTCACAAGAATTTTGAGAGAGATTATATTTTGATTCTCTATTTTGAGATCGCTATGGGCTGATTTAAAATTAGGGAAAATTATCATTCCAAATTGAGAAGTAAAATTAATAAAGGTGGAAAGTAGACATTTGGCCGTATAAATTAAGTAAATAATTGTCTAAATATATATATATATATTATTTACTTATTTTGAAAATTATTATGAGAAATTTAGGGAGACAACTCAGCATATTGAGTTTCCACTTTGTGATGAATAAATTAGTGGATTGATTCATGTTGATTGTCTTATGTGCTTCTGATAGAGTTTTGGAATGCGTGAGTTTTGTAGCATGATATTGGGTCTTATGGTTAATCATCACTGTCAATTTAGATGATCATTGCTATATTTTAGCATGATATTCAATATATATTTGATTACTACATATTTGAATATCTCATGAGTAGTAAGCTGTATTACCTCAAATGCTACTGTGATCAAGTCTAAATAATGCTACATGTGTTATTTTTTGACGAAGTTTATGCATAATTCATGTGAAAAAGAATATTATGTTTGGCCATTAATTTCTTTGAAGTTGAAAAGTATTATAATTACTTTTATTTTGGTTTGGCCATATAACATTATTTTTTGGTAGTATAAAAATATGCAAATTGATTTAGGAAGCTTGTAGAATTTGATGGTAATTTGAAATATTATCTAACTAAAAAATTCTATGAGGACCACTATCTCTATTGGTATGAGGCTTTTTGGGTGAAACCAAAAGCAATGCCATGAGGGTTCATACCCAAAGTGGACAATATCATAACATTGTGGAGATCTTTGGAGAGTTGTTATCCCTAGTAAATGGTATCAAAGTCATGTCCCTAGTTTAGCTATGTTGATATAATCCTTTGTCGAACAAAGATGTAGTGAAACCTCAAAAGTAGCCATGGTGTAATCCATCGTTGAATTCTATCGGATAGGCAGTATGCTCTAATAAAAAAAGAGTTAGCTTGGATAAGAGTTAGATGGATGGGTGGCTACTTCAGGGGAGGCTCAATTGGAACTTTGTTCGAGGAGAACGTTGTTGGGAATACGACCAAAGCCCCACATTGGTTGATAAGATCATGAGTACATAGGTGTACATATATATATAATTTCAATTGATTGAAAGTATAAAGTTATTCATTTTTGTTTTATTGAGCATGTCTAGGATCATAGAAAGAGAAAATGTTGATTAGCCACTATATGTTTGTAGAATTCTTAAAGAAAATAAATCAATATGGATCTTCAAGAGAAAAAAATTGCTTGTGAGGTATATAAATAAGACATTGAATATTATGATGCATACTCTTGTATGAATAAAATAGCTATTATAGAATCTTGATAGCATTTGCAGCAATATCTGACCATCTAGTACATCAGATGGATGTAAAGATGGTGACTTGGAAGAGGAAATATATATGTGACACCGCATGAAGGTATTGTAAACTCACACAATCTTTATACGGTTTTAAATAAGCTACTAAACAATGAAATGAAAATTTTTAACACAAGTAAACAATATTTTGAAGTAAAATGTTGTCATACATGTGTTTACTCAAAGTTATTTGAAGCTGATTGTGTGATTATCTTTTTGTATGTTGATGATATACTGATCTTTAATACAAACATAGATGTAAATAACAATACTAAGTTATTTATGTCCTAACAATTTGAAATGAAAGATTTAGGTGAGGGTGATGTGATACTTGGTGTTAAGATAAGGAAAATCGAAAATAGATTTTCTTTATATCAATCACATATTGAAAAATGCTAAAGAGATTTGATTGCTTTGGTGATGCTCTTGTAAGAACACCTTATAATACTAGTATGAGTCGTACAAAAAATAAGGAAAATAATGTTTCTCAATCTAAATACGTAAAGATTATAGGAAGTGTTATGTTTTTTTAAATTACACTAGACCTAGGATTGCACATGTTGTTAGAAGATTAAGTAGATATACACATAATTTTGGCAAATATCATTTGATTGCTCTTCGCCGATTATTAAGGTATCTTGATAGTACAATAGATTATTGTTTGCATTTTAATATTTTCTGCCATATTAGAAGGGTATTGTATATAATCTAGGTGACTTAGAATGACAAAATAAGCTTTAATAGTGGATGTGTTCTTATTGGGTAGAGGAGCAATTGCATGGAAGTCTACAAAACAAATTTGTATAGCAAGATCCACTAGGGAGTTTGAATTTATTGCTTTAGAATTAGTAGGACAAGAGGTCGAGTGGTTAGAAGCCTACTAGGAGATGCACTGGGGGGGGGGGGGGG